>PVIY010000890.1:0-173339 GCA_004026745.1 Myrmecophaga tridactyla
GAGCTGTAGGCATGAAGGTGTGATGCCTCCACCAGGACAGAGATGCTAGCGTAGGGAGCAGGTAGGGGAGAAGGGCCCTGACCCTCCCCCAGCCCTGAGCCACCAGGAGGGAACGGAGCCCAAGCAAAATGGACCAGAGGCAGGGTCTAGGATTCAGGAGGGTAGGAGGGACGGAGAATGGCTCTGGGGACAGTGTAGGTAAAGGGGACACACGGAGATGAGTCAGCATGGAGCCACTTTAGACTGAACAGCTAGGACTTGGCTGATGAGAAGAAGCTCCTTGTTGAGACTTTCATGTGGCTGGCTGTCCACTCGGAGGGAGCAGCAAATGTGCAGTTCCAGCTCTCTCAGAATTAGAGGACTGAAGCTAGGAAAGGCAGCATTACCCCATCCAGCAACTGTTAAAAAAGTTGAAAAAGTGATAGACTTTGACTGGAGATGTGAATGAAGCTAATCTGGAGAGGACTAAGGTAAATCAGAATGCAGGGTAAAGGGTGATATAGTCCATATTTTAAAACTTCAACTTCTCTGTAAGACCAGAGGGGGAGATGTTTATTTGGTGAAAAATTTATATTTTGGGTAGCACATTATCTGATTGAACTTGTATGGTCAGTTTCTTTGAACACCATAATGGAATCTTGAATAGGGCATGAGATTTTGTTGGTTTGTACAGGTTAGTGTGATGCCCCAATATATCTCAGAGTAATTTGGGCAGAGAATAAAAGTATTTGCAAAGTCCCCTTGGGGGACTGAGGAGATAGGAAGAAATATTAAACTTCCCTATCTGAGGAATTCCTTATATTCTCACAGCCAGTGGGCATGACCAATTCAATAGGCTGAGCCCTTGGTCTTAGGGTTCATCTCTGTGAAACTTATTCTTGCAAAGGAGAAGCTAAGCCTACTTAATTATGCCTAAGAGTCACCCTCAGAGAACCTCTGTTGTTGCTCACATGTGACCTCTCTCTCTAAGCCAGCTTGGCAGATGAACTCGCTACCCTCCCCTCTGCATGGGCCATGACTCCCAGGGGTGTAAATCTCCCTGGTAACATGGAATAGGACTTCTGGGGATGAGCCAGGACCCAACATCATGAGATTGAGAAAGCCTTCTTGATCAAAAAGTCTTCTTGACCAAAGGAGGGAAGAGAGAAATAAGACAAAAGTGTCAGTGGCTGAGAGATTTCAAACAGAATTCAGAGGTTATCCTGGAGGTTATTTTATACATTATATAGATGACCCTTTTATAGGTTTTGGTGTGTTGGAGTGGCTGAAACTTGAACTGTGTAGCCTTGTTTCTTGAAGACAATTTTATCACTAGATAGCTTTTACAGTGTGGCTGTGTGATTGTGAAAACCTTATGTCTGATGCTTCTTTTATCCAGGGTATGGACAGATGAGTAAAAAAATAAGGGTAAAAAATAAATAAGGGGGGGATAAAGGGTCAAAAAATTGGGTAGATTGAAATACTGGTGGTCAATGAGAGATAGGAGTAAGGGGTATGGGATATATGTATTTTTTCTTTTTATTTCTTTTTCTGGAGTGATGCAGATGTTCTAAAAATGATCTTGTGATGAGTACACCACTATGTGATAATGGATGAATATTGTGAGCCATTGGTTGTATCTTATGGATGGACGGTATGTGTTTGACAATTTGTCAGTATAAATATTAAAAAAAAAGAAGAAGAAGAAGTTCCAGCTCTGGGATGGACGGGGTGTTATTTAAAAATCAGGAAGGATCTGGCACACTCAGAGCCTTTAGGAGGCAAGGAGTGAGGGTGGTTGAGACTCACAGGGCAGCCAGGGACTATTCACCTGGAGAGCTGGGAGTGGTGATATGGATTCATATTTTATTCCAGTTGTGAAGCTGGGTGGAAAATGGCTTGCAGGGAAGGAAGGTGGATATACAGGAGAGGAAGCAAAGAGACTGATTTAGAGACTTTTGCAGTTGCCCAGGGCAGATAGGAAGGTGGCTGGTTTAGGGTGGTGGTGGTGGGGATGGAAAAAGGGACGTAGCCTCCCCTCCTTTCCGAGCTTCTTCGCAGTGGAGACTGGGCTTTATGCATTGGTTGCCCATTCTTCTTACAGGAGTAAGATGCAAAACAATAGGTAAAGACACAAAGAGCAACTCAGCTAAGGGGGACAGAGTCCCAGCAGGCAAATAGCTTGGTGCTGTAAGGCAACCCAAGAGCCTAAATCACTGCAGGTAATTGGAGAGTTTCTCAATTAGCTAAAACTCTCCCTCTGGAAAGGAAGACTGAAATTCCATGGTGTCAATTAGTCTAAAAGCCACTCTTTCTTAAGATTGATGTGTTCAGTTACTTTAAGATGGGCAGTGAGTAACACCTGCTGGGCAGCCCATTCACTGCAGCACTGACCCGGGCCTCTCTCATCATGCTCATTAATGGTGTGTTGGGGTCACCTGGTGAGCAATGATGTAAAAAAGAAAAAAGGGGGCAGGATCGAACTTCTTTGCATATGTTCACGTCATTCTTTAACCTTGGTCTTGAGGGAAAGAAGGAGGTTGACTTGAACTGCTAATGTATTTGGAAGTTTACATCTGAAGCCTGTTTGTAACTAACAGTATGATGTGTAAGATTTCTTTTTATTAGCTGGATTAGCATCAATATTGTAAATAATTGAAATGAATATGTTAATTACGGGTTTATCTAAAGAATAGCTAAAATGTATTGTCATTAATTTAAAATAATGTTATTACAGCTTGCACTATTACAAATGAATAAAAAAATTTTATTAAAATAAGACTATTTTCTATTTGTACACAGATTTGCTTATCATAGTCCATTACTGTACTCTCTTCGTGAACCTTTTTTCTTTTTTACTTAGGAAAGCAAACCAGTGCTTTGAACTAGTAATTATATGTGCTTTAGGATCATTGGCAATGGTTAGTTGGTTTGCTAAAACAAGGGTGCAGTCAGCTAAACAGGAATTTAAGAATTCCCGCATAATGTTGTTAGTTCCCAGGCAGTAAGACAAGTTCCATGAAATGATGGAAATGAATACTTCTTTTTCTGTTGTCTGAAATGTTAATGTTTATTTGGTTGATAGAGCTATACCTGCAGGCTAAATCAGAAAATGCTAGACATAGAAGAATTTGCTCCTTTCTAGTGAAAAAAAAATCAGTTTTCTTTAAAAAAAAAAAAAGGCCCACTTAAGATTTGTGATACTTCCATGAAATTCTTTTAGTAACAAATGATTCTGATAGGCATGAAAAGAATGTAAGTGATGTCCTCAAATTCTTTGTACCATTGGATACACCTGAGTGGTAGTCGAAACCTTAGCTAGACACTGGAATTCTTGAGGCCTCAGGGCCAGTGCATTCACGTCTTGGAGGTCAGCACCCAGGCGCCGGCACATGAAAAAGCTCCCCAGGTGGTTCTGAGTGGTTGCCAAGGTGGAGAACCACTGTCCCACCTGGAAGCGTTATGCTTCCGGATCATGGAACTGGCAACCTGGGTTCGACCTCTTGCCAGACATGGAAATCCCTTTCTGTGCCTTGATTTGCTAAGTCTAAAATGAGAGTTTGGCTTTTGAGCTGTGCCCTCCTGGTTCGAGTGCCATTGGGCCTTGCAGCCTGAAAGCAGGATCATGGCCATCAGCAGGATAGCCGGTGCCCTTGGGCAAGGGAGGCCATGGCGTCCCCTCACCCGCTCATCCTCCAGCCGAATGTCACTGCCTTGTCCTCCTGAAGCTTTGTGTTTCCCGGGGCTAGATGTCATCAAACTGTAATGTGATGATGGAAATGTTTTCAAGGCCTCAGGTGGCCCAGCTGATCCAAGTGGTTTTAGCTGCTCAGCTGCCTGCACTAGCCTGTGTTACTTACTGCCTGTGGCCGTGGCAGGTTGGTCTGTAGTAGTGTGTTGTTGGATGTGACACCCTAGCAGGGCAAGAACTGCGAGTTGTATATTACAGTGCAAAATCAGGGATTTTTAAATCATTTCCTCTTTGCACATGGTTTCTCAGACTTAAATCATGCATGAAAATTATCTAATTGACCATCTTCCTTTTCCCCTTAAGCCCCTTAAATTGTGGAGAGAGAAGTCATCTCATCTCCAATAAGTACAGCTTGATTTAGCTGGGAATTTTCAGGTTGTTTTTGTAAAAAAGAAAGCTCTGTGTTCCTAGGTAGAAAGTTAATTTTACAAGTGATCTACTATTTCCCAGATTTAAGAACCCCCATAAGTCAAATGTCCTTTATTTGCCCGAGTGTCTTTTAATCTCGCCTCACCACTCCACTTCCCAGGAAGTGTTTGGTTCCCTTTCCAGCTTCACCTGCCACCACCGTACATTGCTCAAAGCATTTTTCCTTCGGTTACAGTAGCTTTAAATGTTATTGCCTGTCACCAGAATTTTCAAAAGCCCAACAACAATTACATAAGGGAGCAAAAAATAGGTTTTGTGACAGAAGAGAATAGGTACAGCAGAGCCTGTGGATTCCGGTATTCGTATTTCAGGCTGTATTCTTCTCTTTGCTTCTTTCCTTTTTAAACATGCAATCAGTGGACTGAATTCCTCCTTATTCACCCACATCACCGAGGAGCCATTCGCTGTGCTCGGCAGTCCTTTCACAGTAATAGCGGGGGTGTGCGGGCAGCGGGGGTGGGGGCAGGAGACCTCTCCAGGTGGACTTTCTGGGCACTTTTAGGATCATGTCACAGGCTATGGAGGGTGCCACTCACCTGAAACAGAATTCAGTTGTGAGAGAGACTTGTTTCCTTTATAAATACTAATCACCATCAAAACGTGGGGATGCTGACAGTCCCCAAGACATGAAATGACGCGGCTGGGTTCTCTGACATGTGTACTGGGGTGATGGGACGTCAGAATAGCTCGTCTGCCCTTCTTGGGTAAAACAGAAACATTTTCAAAATAGAGCATCAGGAAAATATTAATGACCTTAACTCAAACTTTGAACAGTGAGGAAAGGGTTGGCTTCACGTTAGAGATTTCGATCACTGTAGAAATCCTTTATCTGATTCAGCTGGGCTAGGGTTTTGTTTTGTTTTGTTTAGGCTCTAAGGATTTAATTGGGTTTCATAAGCCCACGTTCCCCTATATACCCAGGGCAGCGTATTCGTTAAGGGTATGGCTGCAGGCGTACCTTTTGACCCCGGGGAAGTTACTTGCCCTACCTTTGCCTTAGTTTCCCCATCTGTAAATTGGGGGTGTTAATATACTTACATTTTATTATATACATAAAAGGCTGGGCGCAATACCTTGGACATAAACAAACAATATAGGTATGTGTATTTGTTTCTACTGCCGGTTAACAAATTAACCCAAAACTTACTGGCCTGAAACAGTCACCCTTTATCATCTCCCACTTTCTGTGGATCAGGAACCCAGGCATGGAAATTTAGCTCCATGCCTCTGCCTCAAGGGAGGTCACAGGCTGTAATAAAACATTGGCTGCCATCCCTTTTGCAGGCTCCGCTGGAGGAGTGTCTGCTCACAACCTCACTCACACGATGGTTGGCAGGATTCGGCTCCTGGTGGGGTGTTTGACTGAGGGCCTCAGTTCCTTTACAGCATTGGGCCAGAGGCCGCCCTCAGGTCCCTGCCACTTGGCCCTCCCCACAGGGCAGCTTGCAACATGGCACCTGGCGTCCATCAGAATGAGCCAGAAAGGGAACACAGGCAGATTCCACCAGCTTTTTGTCCCCTAATCTTGGAGTGATACCCCATCGCTTTTGCTGTAATCTATTCACTAGAAGCGAATCAGTAACTACAGCCCACAGTCCAGGGGAGGGGGGGGCGGGGGGGGGTCACACCACACAGGAATCCCAGATTATCATGAGGGGCTATTTACAAGCACAGACCACACTCAGAACCTTTCCTTCTCTGTAAATTATTTTGACTTCTGTGGAGCAGTCGATGTTTAGAAATGTTTATTAAGGTGTTTTCTAATCTGATTTCTTTTTTTAGAACTCTTAAATCTCCGTAAATGAATACAGCTTTAGCCCCCACAGCGTCACAAAAAAATGCCTCATTGATAGGATTATAGCCAGGTTATTATGTTTCTAAAGTATCAAAAGCTGGTACTCACTGCCTTTCTGAAAGAGCTTGAGAAACTAAAACCTTTTTTAACTTGGGAAGGTTCAGTACTTTTCCTTTCATTACTTATTTCCACAGGTGCAGCTTGAAATTCCCATGTGTAATCATAATTAACACTATGGAAAGAGGTATTTGAGCTTGGCCTTAATTCAGAATTAAAAGGCAAAAAAAAAAAAAAAGCTCATTTTGGGTTTAGTTCCTCAACATAGCAATAGCTTGTTTTGCTTTATCACTTGCTAAACTTTGTGCTTTATTTTAAGGAAAATAAAGTAGTTTGCATTAGTTCCTGGCAAAGGATTTACATGTATTATGAATCATTTCATCTTCACAAGAAGCCTATAATTTAGGTATTATTATCCCCATTCTACAGATACGGAAAATGAGGATGAGGCAGACCAACTGACCACCCCAGGTCACACAGCCAGTAAGTGCTGCTCCCACACTTCATGCCCAGTTCCGGCTTCCTCCATAGCCTTTGCCACAGATCAGTCATCTTACAGAATGGCATGATGCCCGTGCAGTTTTCATACACCTTTCACGTCTCGTCTGAACTCTAGTAGGACAGCTCTGTGAAGAAAGTATTTTTATCTTCAAGAACACGAGGTCCAAATCAGTTTAACTCCTCTATTTTTCTTTCAGTTGCTCATTCATGTTTAGCAGGTGTTTTTGCCTGCTCGGGGTGTACTGCACACAGGGGCAGCCCTGGTGGTGTTCTTGTGTTCACGCTGAAGACAGTGCCCGGGCCAGACAGACCTGGATTTGAATCCTGGCTCCCTCACTTCACTAATTCATTCGCTGTTTTTATGGGTGTTTGCTGTTTCCCGAGTGCTTTTTTGTATTGATTTCCAGACCAGCTGTGAGACCTTGGGCAAGTCAACCTCCCCAAGCCCCAGCCTCTTCAACTGCCAAATGAGGACAGGAATCCCGACCCCCCAGGCATGGTGAGGCTCTGTGTGCTGTGAGGTCAGAGCCCTGGATGGCCCTTGGTGAATGGTGGACATCGTCGCTGCCTTCATCAAGCTCAGGCTAACAGGGAAGACATAAAATTAAATTGTTTTTCCACCTTTTAAAATGTCTTTTGTGTTGTGTTTATGATGTATAAATATAATCTAGATCCCTAATTAATAGTGTATCTTTGGGCAGTTTATTTAACTTTTCCAGACCTCAGTCGCTTCATCTGTAAACTGAACAGACTGAATTGGATAATCTCTGAGACCTCATTTCTGACTCTCAAAACTCTGTGGCTGTGCTGTCCCATGGGTGGGACCTGGCCCATTTGCTCCTTGGACCCCTGCGACCCCACAAGTTAAATCAGGCTTTTCCAAGTAGGAATTGCCCAAGAAGGGAATTTCTCCAGTGTAATGCTTGTTCTCTTCAATCCTTTTCCAGTCTTTTGCCCATACCTGGGCTTTGTCCTGCATTGATCAGTGCGGGGGCTTATCTGCTGGTTTGTGGCTGGAGTGAGTGTGCTGGTTTGAATCTATTACATACCCCCAGAAAAGCCATGTTTCAATCCTGACTCAGTCAGGAAGCAGCCTTTTCTTCTCATCTTGAGTCAGTAACGTGTGTTGGAAACTTTTGATTAGATTATCTCCGTGGAGATGTAAGTGCTGCCCATTCCAGGTCGCTCTTGATTGGTTTACTGGAAGCCTTTAAAAGAGGAAGCATTTTGGAGATAGTCAGAAAGGACAGAGCCTACAGAAACTTTAGAACAGAGCTGACACAGATGCTGACACTTGGAGAAAAAAACATGGATGTTTGGAGATGCTTGGAGCCCAGCAGACATTGCCATGAGATGTTAAGCAAACCAGAACCTGGAGAGAGCCAAGGGAAGCCAAGAGGTGAAAGCCAGCCCCAGAGAAACAAAGTGAGGAACCCCCACAGGAACAGAGGCTGAAAGCAATTGAGCCTAGGAGCAAAGGGCCAGCAGATGCCAGCACATGACTTCCCAACTGACAGAGGTGTTCTGTAGTTATTGACTTTCCTTGAATTAAAGCATCTCTCCCTGGATGCCTTAGCTGGACATTTTTATTGGCGTAGAACTGTAAACTTGTAACTTATTAAATTACCCTTTTTAAAAGCCATTCCAGGGTGGGCCATGATGGCTCAACAGGAAGAATTCTCACCTGCCATGCCAGAAACCCAGGTTTGATTCCTGGTGCCTGCCCATGCGGAAAAAAAAAAGCAATTCCAGTTCTGGTATATTGCATTATGGCAGCTTGCAAACTAAGACAAGGAGATACATTTCAAGTCAATTAAACTGTGCTTCTTTAATTGGTCTTGGAAATTGAGTTCAGACTGATTTGAGATGATCTCCTTGTGTCCAAGAGGCCTTTAATGACCCCAGCATGAATTCTGCCAGTTACCATTGGAGTGTTTGCCAAAGATGTAGCCTCCCAATGCCAAAAGCCTCATGCGTAGCCTTATTTTTTTTTTTAAAGCCCATCAATTATTGGAGAATTTTCCAAGTCTCATGATAGCTCTTATTTATTAATCAGGTTATTAGCTTCCTGGTTCAACCATCCTGTTTTATGCCTGGTGTCCTAGAGAAATTGTTAGTAGCATCCTCTTTCACTCTTAAGTTTGAATGATAAGTTATATAATTAGTAACTATGCAATTCATTATTGTGACCCTATTTCTTTAGCATTTACCCTTTGTGCCAACTATTTTATGGGCATCAACTCACTTAATCCTTCTCTCTCTAAAATAATCCTTTCTCTAAGATAAATACCATTATCTGCCCATTTTGTGGAAGAGGAAGCCACCTTCACCCTCTGCAAAACCATAGAATTCTACGGTAACTAGACTTCTGACTCTGGGCATTCTTACAGTAATGTGGCGTGAAGGGCCCTCAGAGACCTCTCAGAATTTTTTATTTCTCCGATGAAGGATGCAGGTTCAAAGAGGCCATGACATTTGTTTCCGGAGTGCTCACTAGGTATTGGCAGAACTAAAACTTAAGCATAGGTCTCTTCTCTCCCAGCCCAGAGTCTTTTAATTCTGTCTAATGTCTTCCCATCTCCTACCTCAACCCCCATACAAAGGAACCAGGAGCCTTCAGATAAATGATTTGGATGTCTCAGGTTGCCTGGATGTCAGCTTGTAACAACATGTGGGTGAGGCTGACCCAAGTCCCTCTGTTCGGGGGATCCTCAGGAGCTGTGGCCCCGACTTGCAGACAGGGCAGAGCTTTGCAACCAGAGCTGGACGATGCTGTTCAGAAGACCCAGCAGTCGCCACCAGGGGGAAGTAAGGTCATCTGTGTTTGTGATGGGTCCTGTTGGTTGGCAGACTTTACTTCAGCCATTAAAGACAGAAAGTGAATTTCTAGAAAGGAAGAGCCATGTCTTGTGTTACCAATGAAGCTATTATAAAGGAAAATTTGTCATGAAACTTTAAAGTGAAAAAACCCCACTCTGCCTCTCTTGAAGCCTGCCTGGCAGGGAAACACACTGCCTTCCCCGCTACGTGGGACATGACTCCCAGGGGTGTAAATCTCCCTGGGAACTTGAGACCTGACTCCTGGGGATGAACCAGGATTGGACATCATGGGATTGAGAAAGCCTTCTTGACTGAAAGAGGGAAGAGAAATGAGACAAAATAAAGTTTCAGTGGCTGAGACATTTCAAACAGAGTGCAGAGGTTATCCTGGAAATTATTCTTGTGCATTATATAGATATCACTTTTAGTTTGTGGTGTATTGGAGAGGCTTGAGGGAAGTACGTGAAACTGTTGAACTGTGTTCCAGTAGCCTTGATTCTTGAAGAAGACTGTATTACTAAACAGCTTTTACATTGTGGCTGTGTAGTTGTGAAAACCTTGTGTCTGATGCTCCTTTTAATCAGGATATGGACAGATGAGTAAAAAAAAAAAGGATAAAAAATAATAGGAGGAGATAAAGGGTAAAAATTGGGTAGATTGAAATACTGTGGGTCAATGAGAGGGAGGGATGGGGTATGGGATGTAGGAGTTCTTTTTTTTTCTTTTTATATCTTTTTCTGGAGTGATGCAAATGTTCTAAAACTGATTATGGTGAAGAATACACAACTTTTTGATATTGTGAGCCATTGATTGTATAATATGATTGGACTGCATGTGTCTGGATATTTCTCAATAAAAAATATTGAAAAAAAATAGAGATCCACTCTCCCACCCCAGCAGAAAAGCATGTGGGTGAGAAAGCTACCTTCCCCAGGGTCCCTTTCCCTGCTACCAGATGCCACTGTCACCTCTTTTTAGAGTACAGAACACAAGGTAGCTGTGCTCACCTCAAGGGAAAGCTGTTTAAAGGAATGACCCCACTCCGAAAATGCCTCTGTACATGTATGTAAAATTTCCTGCCACATGCTCAAGATTTAGTATAAATTATTGGGAATATGACTCAAATCATCAACCTAAAGGAATACAAAGGGAAAAATCATTTAGATGAAACAAATACTTTATTTCAGAGAGAAAAGGGAATTTCTCCAGCAGGCTTCTGCTGTGAGGTTATCCACTAGATGACTTTTAAAAGGAAGAGCTTGTGCTGGTGGGTAGGTGAGGGGAGTGCTGTCCTTGGCAGATCCCAGCATGATCTATAGCCTGGACTGTGAGTGGGAGTATCCTGGGCTGGATTCAGGGTTTTGGGGGTTCAGACCCTGCAGATCTTGAGTTTCCACTGACAACCATCTTTGCATTTTAAGCTGTGGATTTCGTGTGATAAACCAAGACCACCTAAGGTCTAGGTCAGAACTGATTGAAAAACTTCTCAGGGCCCCTAAATACAGACTATCCATAGAAAACTTAACTGGGTCACCATTCGTGCAGTGACGTTAAAGCACGTACAGATGTTTGGAAAGTGGCTCATGGTTGGCTTACAGCTGTCTCTCTCTAGAATAGCTGAGCATCCAGTGTGTCGGTCAGACTCAACCACTTGAATCACCTTGACACAATATTTACGACTGGTTTTCATTTTTAAAATCAATTCTGATGAGTCTGTGTCTTACTTCACTGATTCATAAAATTGCTGGGGGCATACACTTCGATCCTAATGACTCTGCTTTGTCAAATATCCATTTAATCCTTACTATACATAGGAAAGTGCTGATACCATATCATTAGATACTTAGTAACCTCTAAGTTTTTTAGAATATATCCATATTTAGACCAAAGTTCAGGAAAATAACCTGGTTTCTCAGCACTGGGAGCCTGCCTGAGAATGTGGATTTAGTGTGAAGTGGAAGGGGAAAGTAAGAGGATGTGCTGGTTTGAAACTGTTGTGTACCCCAGAAAAGCCATGTTCTTTTAATCCAGTCTAGTGGAGGCAAGGAGCTGTTGGATGGTTACGTTGTTTCTGTGGAGATGTGACCCATTCAATTTAAGGTGGGTCTCAGTCCTTTTACTGGAGGCCTTTATGAAGAGAATAACAGGCAAAAAACAGAGTTCAGAGCCCACACAGAGATCAGAGAGATGAAACCAAGTGACAGAGGCTTGGAGGTACAGAGGGAAAATGCTCCAGGAGATGTCAGAAGCTGAGCGAGCCACTGGAAACCAGAAGCTGGGAGAAAAGCACAGCAGACATTGCCATGTGCCTTCCCATGCAACAGAGGAACCCAGGGGCTGCCTTTCCTCCAAGAAGGTATCCTCTTGTTGGTTCCTTTATTTGTGCATTTTCATGGCCTTACAGTTGTAACTTGTAGCTTACTAAACCCCCTTTATAACAGCCAATCCACTTCTGATGTGTTGCATTCCAGCAGCTTTCACAAACTGAAACAGTGGGGGACGTTGTGAAGTTTCCTGGGGGTTGGGGAAGGGACTTCCAGCATTTAGTGGAGGTTAGTTTCCAGAGGCCAGCCCAGGTCCTGTGCTGTGTTGGTAGCTTGGGATGAATTACCCACTGGCCACTTGAGGCTTACTGAGATTCTGAGTTGCTTCGGCTCTGTGTGTGTGTAAGCCCAGGTCTCAGCAGTGCCCTTCCCCTCCTAGGATGCTGGAGAATTAGAGGACAGTGCTGTGTGAGTGAGTGTGAGTACCAGTGTGTCTGAAGACAGTAGGTACTCAGAAAATATCTGCCGGATCACTGTCAAGGATCCCGTTTTAATATCAGTGAACCATATCAGAGGCTTATCCTGGTCACCATTTTAATTTTTTGTTTGTTTGCTCTTTTATTTTCTCCTCCTCCTTTTCTCCATTGGAAGCACAGGGATCACATTGGCTGTGGTACCAACTTGTGGGTTTCCTTGGTGCTTTTTATTAATCTCACTTATTTTTATGGCTCAGCTGAGCATGGAAACACACACATGAAGGTATGTACACAGATACATGAGGGTACACACACTCCTTTAGGGACAAATCTCCCCACAGTTCAGAGTTGTGGGTGGTAAAAGGTGGGGAGGTACAGGGGCTGGGGGGATGGGCCCGAGAGCCAACCTGCCTGGATTCAGAGCGCAGCTTGCCAGTAACTAGCTGTGTGGCCTTCGGCAAGTCACTTCACTTCTCTGCATTTCCGTTTCCTAATTTGTCAAATGGAAAAGTGCCTACCTCACAGAGATGATACGAATAAAAAGCTTAGATAACACCTGGCTCGTAGAGTTTAGTACTTATTGGTGCTTTTGTTGAAATGCAAAGCTTGCGGTGCCTGCACCGCTCACTGTCCCTCATCCTGTACCTAGCAGAGTGCCTGCCACGCAGTAGGCGCTTAAGAAACATTTGGGGAGCAGTGGAAATAACACGACAGTGTAACAGTGGATGTGCTGAACTTTTAAGTCCATCAAATGTTAAGCCTTATTGTCCCAGGCGTAACTTAGGCACTTTCAGAAGCTGCATAAGTTATCTCAGCAACCTTACGCATATACTTTTCTTTACTTGTGTAAACCCCAGTAAGTCTCCAGTTTTAAAAGTATTGCCATGATATGTGTGTATGTATGTGAATGTATATGTGTGTGTGTGATATGAACAGACGTAGAGGTTGCTGAGCTCTCAGTATACAGTAAGAAGATGTACTGTACCAAAACATGATCATGGCTTGCCATTTATCACTTGTAAATACTTCAAAAAAGCTGTAATTTTAACATGGTAAGTTTTCACATGAAATGAGCATTGCTGAGAAGTTGAAAACAACCTAAGAACTTGAACACTTTTTTATGAATCTCAAATAAGATAATGCATATGAAAACTCCACGAATGGTAAAACAAATCCTAGACTTCCTAGCCTATTTGAAAAAAAATCTTATGATTGAAAAATCAGTGCTAGTGGATAAAGTTTCTCTCTCCTCGTCCTTTGGGTGCCTTTCAGGGGACACACAAATCTTTTCAGAAATACCCCCGGCACCTGCTAAATCTCTTCCTGTTCTACCAGCCACTAGCTCTCTTGACCGAAGCCTGCTGGCATTCTTTGCCATATCTAGTCCTTAAAGGACAAAATCACTTGTGATCTTTCTTATCTCTGAATGCCGCCCAGTTTCCATTACACCATGCCAAGAAAGATGATCTTCCTTCATGAAATGCATGCTGCCTGCTTAGTACAGAGGTCCCTGCTGTGCTTTTAATGAAGTGAACCAGTCTTTGCAGAGGTGGCTGTCACCCTGCCGCCTGTCACCCAGTTACAGTAATGTGAGATGGTTGCGTCAAAGTGCTGCCCCAGTGGGGAGTGAAGACTGAAGTGCTGGCATTAGCAGAGCCTGATCTGGAATCTCAGTTCTTGGGGCCGGTTCGTGATGCTTCAGGTCCGCATCCAGCCTTCTAGCTGGAGAGCACAACTGGTACAAGCTGGCCAGGGTGAAAGGGGACTCACCAGCTGTGGGTGGTCTACACAGCGCTCACTGTCAGGGTATCAGAGAAACGTCTAAGGAGCCGAGCACCAGGCATGCACCATTATATTCATCTAGGTTGCAGTGTGATTTGGACAGTAGCATATTTTAAAAGTAATATTGGGTCATCAGTATTAGTAAAAGAGAAGCATTTCCTAAGTCTCCTTTAAAGCTAGCCTGTAAGTTTTGTGTACACCCTTTCAGATGTCCTATACATGTATAAGCATATACCGTGTATATCAAGAGAGATAAATGCATTTAAATGTATACTTCATGTGTATGTTTACATAATCTTTTACTATAGATACTGTTTTGTTGCTTCCTTTTTTGATATATTGTGGACATCTTTCCTGCAGATTCAATGTGTTCCTTTTCATGACTGCTTGGTATTTCATTTTAACAATGTAACAAAGCTTATTTAACCATCAGTTTTTATGACAGGCTGTTTCCAGCCCCTCCCCCCATTATAAACAGTGTTGCAAAGTATATCCTTACACATGTATCTTTGTTTATTTGTGTAAGTATGTCTATGAGATACATTTCTAGAAGTAGAATTGCTGAGTTAGAGGGTATGTTATTTTAAATGTTAATAGATACTGCCAGTTTGCTCTCCAAAATGTGTGTGCTCATTTATACTAGTGCCAGCATTGCGTAAGAGTGCCTCTTTCCCCACTTTCTTGCCAATACTGGGTATTAGAAATCTTTTTTGGATTGTTGCCAGGATATTTGATAGATGAAAAATAGTATCTTCTTGTTTTTGTATCTATTGCTTTTCTTTAATTTCTTTATTTTCTATAAATTGATTGTATCTTTTGCCACTTTTTAGGTCAGTTACTGGTCTGTTTTAAGAGTTTTTGTATATTAAAGAATTGAGTACTTTGCCACATATACTGCAGATATTTTCTTCAATTAGTCTTTTGATTTTGTGTGTTTTTACTGCAAAGAAATTTGTATTTGTTTGCTTATTTTTTATCTATAGTTAAAATGTGGAAATATCTCCAGCATGTCTTCTGGGTTCGTCTCCTACCTAGAAAGGGCTTCCCTATGCCAAGATTATGTATGGTTCCTTCTAGTACTTTTACATTTTTATTTTTGATGTATGTCTTTAATTCACTGGATATTTTGGTACACAAAGTGTATTAATCAGAGTTCTTCAGAGAAACAGAACCAAAAGGAGATATATATATTTATAGATGAGATTTGTTAGAGCAGTTGGCTTGCCTGACTGTGAAGATTGGCAAGTCCAAATTCCGTAGGGTAGGCCACACGTTAGACACTCGATGAAGGTGACTTTGAATTCCCCAGGAGAAGGTGGCTGTCTGGAGTACAGATAGGAAAGAAATTCTTTCTGCCTGCTAAAGTCATCAGTTCTCCCTTTCAGCCCTTCAACTGATTGGATGAGGAGATTCCTCTCATTGCTGAAGGCAGTTCCTTTGTTGATTGTACCTGTAATCAGCCATCAATGATGGCAGATTAATCAACCGACTAATTGACTAATGATCTAAATGCACAAAATAACCTCATAACAGCACTAAGGCCAGTGCTTACTTGACCAAACAACTGGACACCATAACCCAGCCAAGCTAACACAGGAAATTAACAGCACAAGGAGTTAAGTGTCTGTTTTTATTTTTTCCTTGTAACCTGCATGTTGTTCCAATACAACAATCCATCTTTCCCTATAGATTCGAAACACCACCGAAATGATCAAATATATTTTCACCAGGACTCTTCTGATAGGTTGAGAATTTTGGCTATTTCTGAATTGGTTTCATACTATATTAATGACTATAACTTTTTATTTTGGCTTTATTTATCAATTAATAGGGCTAATTCTCTCTTGTTATTCTTTTTCAGAATTTATTTTCCTATCCAACTTTACTTGCCTGTTCCTTGTGAACTTTAGAATCATTCTGTCACTTTCTAGCTACCCTCCTGACCCCGACAACAAAAAACAAACGAAAAAATGGGATAATCAAACTTCTTGGTATTTTGTGAGGGTTTGCTTTTTATAGGAGTTACTTAGGGAGAATTGATGCCTTTAAATATAATGTTCTTTGTGGTTGCTTTGCTTATTTAAGCTATTGTTTATGCCACTAGTACAGAATTGCCATTTTCTTCACATAGATCCTATGTATTTCTTTGGTTTGAATTTATGTTTTATATTTTATATAAACATTTTAATGTAAACTTTAGAAAAATTTTAAAATATGAGATCTTTTTCTCATATTATAGAGAAATATACTTATTATTATTTTTTTCATGGGCAGGCTCTGGGAATCGAACCCAGGTCTCCGGCATGGCAGGCGAGAATTCTGCCACTGAACCACCATTGATTGCACTGCCCTCTTGTTATACTTATTTTTATGTTCATTTGAAGGAAGTCGTTGTTTTTATGAGTTAACTTTGTAACCAACCACCATATTCTGTTTCTAGCAGTTCTCAGTTGATTATTTTGTGCTTTCCGTATATAAAACCTTGTCACCTGCAAATAATGACTTCTGCCTTCTTTAACAATCAGGTCTTGTTTAATTCCCTTGTCCAAATAGTTTGGCTGGTACTTCAGCATTAAATTATGGAGGTGGCAGGTGGACATCCTTGATTGTGCCCAATTTTTAAGGGAAATGCACTAGTGTTTCATCCTTGACTATAATATTGGCATGGCATGGTATTTTAACTCACCTCCAAGTATCTGTATTATAGACCTGGTTACAAAAAGTGCACAAGTCCAGTTGTCTTTTATTACTTTTATGTAGGTTCTAATCTAACACACAATGCTTTTTTTAAAGAAGAGACCTAAAGAATAGTCTATGAGCTATTTATCTCCATCTGCACAGTCTCACTGTGGCCATCTTTCTGCTTTGGTAGAAATGCCCTCTGTTTACACAGTAGCCACTGGCCATTTGTAGCCACTGGGCAAGTAAAATGTAGTTGATGCGGCTAAGGAATGGGATTTTAAAATTTAACTTAATGTCAATTAATTTTAATTTAAATGCTGGCCTGCTATTGAGTACTTAACATATGACTCATGTGACCAAGGAGTTGAATTTATTTTTGTCTAATTTTAATTAATTTCCACTTAATTAAATAGCCTTAGTGGCTAGTAGCTACAGAATTGGGCAGCAAGGTGTTAGCACTAGAAGTGACCCAGTGCCCGCTCAGTGTGACTTCTGCATTTTATGGGCAAGCTTGTGTTTGGCGAGGTTGAGGTTGGCCCCTGATCACAGGGCACACTCATGACCAAACTGAAACTAGAAGCCGAGGTGCCCTGTTCTCAGTTTTGAGCTTTTCTCGCTGTGCCTGACCCCACTTGGCTCCTTCACTTCCCCATTTGCTTCTTAAATAATCACCAATGTCCTGTGTATCCAGAGAATACCTGGTCCAAGAAGCATGCCCCCACCTCCCTGGTCCTTCACTAAAGCCTGGCTAAACCCAAGGTGGCTGTGCAGTGAAGGACTTTTCAACAGTGCAGAGGTTCTTTCCAGATAAGGGCATGCAGTGAGCCTGGGAGGCCAAGTCCCCAGTCATTTATAGGGGTCCTATCCCCTGTCATTGGTAGGAGTTTGGGGTCTTAGGAGGCCCAGTTATTCATAGGGTCCCAGGGCTGTCCTCTCCATGGGCTGGTTGGCAGCACCTTAACACGCTTTACTTGTGTCCCAACACAAGGCTAACCTGATGTACTTTGGTCCAAATGTATTTTCTGTTCTTTCCTCAAGAAGATTTTAAACATCAGTGCTCCCAGCCCATCTGCAGAGGTTTGCCTATCTCCTATGACTGGATCTAAAGTAAAGCGAGCCCGAGTTGCAGCAAGCTGAGAAGTTGGAGTGGAGAATGAAGAAAAGAGCCTTCAAGTAGGCTCTCAGCCCAGGGCTCCAGGGTAGAAAGAATCCCCCAGTCATGAAGCAACCCTGGCATTGCACCCAAGTCATTTGGAATTCTTCCCATGTCACCCGATTCTCTTATGGGGGGTGGGGGGCTCCCCGGCCAGCCAGTTCAGACCCGTGCTGTTACAGTCCTTTGCTTTCCCCTCCAGTTGGTCCATTCCAATGAAACAGGAGCAGATGCCCCTAGAAAGAATCCACTTTCTCTGGCCAATGGGAAGGCCTCCACTCAGACTGAAGGCCACAGACTCTGGCAGGACCACCCAGGTTCCATCCCAGCTCTTCTCACCAGCAGCAAGACTTTGGGGTCTCTCCCTTGGCCACTCTGTGTTGAGCTTCCTCACCTGTAAGGTGGGCG
Source organism: Myrmecophaga tridactyla (assembly GCA_004026745.1). Lineage (NCBI taxonomy): Eukaryota > Metazoa > Chordata > Mammalia > Pilosa > Myrmecophagidae > Myrmecophaga > Myrmecophaga tridactyla. The sequence goes on from PVIY010000890.1 coordinate 18,098, forward strand.
ATTATAGTAACCGTCATCCCAGGGGGCTGTGGTGAAGATTGCATGGGTGTCCCGAGAGGGCTTGATCCAGCAGGACCCCTCAACAGGCATGAACTCTTACTCACGTCCACATGGGCCCCTTGTGAGGGTTTGTGATGCAGGGGCAGGCATGGTTGGCTGGCCTTCCCCAGGTGTGCGATGGGCTGCACCAGAGGCCCCCAAAGAGTCCTCTTTGACGGCTAGGCAGCAGGTTTGTCCCGGCTCTGCAGAGTGAACCCATGTCTCTAACTGGCTGGGTCCAGGCCCCCCCACAGTGGAGGCCTCCTGGGATAGCACATTGGTGGGTGCTGTGGAAAAGAAAGAGGGCATTCAGCAATCTGTAGACCAATTAAGACATCAGCTTTTCAGGTGGAAAAGGAGCAGGAGGGGTGGAGGTGGGGGCCCTGGCAACCTGGGCCAATTCCACAGAGTTTCTCTCGGCTTCCATAACAGCAGCCGCCTGTGGAGACCGGACTTTGAGACTCAGTCCCCAGACACGGACACCCATGATGAATGGATGGGGCATGCACATTCTTTGCAGAGAGCCAGTAATTTACTAGCAGGTCAAACACAAAAGTGCCAGAATCTGTTCTTTGGCAGGGGTGACTCCTTTTTTTTTAGGGGTCAGGAAAAGTCTTGGAGCAGTTTTTTAGAGTTTGAGAACCAGTTATGGGCAGTACAATGGTGGCTCAGTGGCAGAATTCTCGTCTACCATGCCAGACACCCGGGTTCGATTCCTGGAGCCTGCCCATGCCAAAAATAAAAACGAAAAAACAAAAAAAAACAGTTATTTCCAAGCCCCTACCCCCAGTTACCCTCTCTTCTTCCCTGTCAGTACACCCGCAGAAGGAAATGGCTGAGCTGTTTCCCCATTTACTCAGCACCTACAATGTACAGCAGGAGGTTTACAAGATGTGCTTATTAATAAAGGCCTCTGTGGTATTTGTTCTTTGCCAGGCACTCTTGTAAGGGCTGCGAAATATGAGCTCATTTAATCCTCATAAAAGCTACTGTGATTGTTCCCATTTTATGGATGGAACAACTGAGGCAGACGAGCGTTAAGTCGGTTGCTTGGTTTTACCCAGTGAAGTTGAGGGAGGGTTCAGAATTTGAACCCAGACCATCTTATTCTTGAGTCTGGGTTCTGCACCTCTCCCCACTGCAGCCTCTTGGGATGCCCCTCATTTTAGGGTGACCCCAGCACCCCTGTGAGGCGTGTCCTGACTGCTCCATTTCCCAGCAGGGACTCTGTAGTGTGGAGAGTCAGTACAGTGGCTAGCAGCTGCCGGTGACACAGACATGCCACCCACGGATGGCTCTGACCCCAGGCCCTGCCCTTCCCGGCACCGCCCTCCCGGAGAGGTGCCTCTCCGCTCCTCTTCCTTGAAACAGTCTCATTTTCCTTTGGCTTGTGTCTCGCCCACGAAAGTGCCCTGCCCTCCCGTGAGCTGGTGTCCTGGCTCCGTTTCCTCCGTGAATCGCCCCTCGGTGTCCTTGGCCCGCCCGTTCAGCTGTCGGGTGCTTATTTTCGGCAGGCCCACTTTCCGACTCAACGGGCAGGACAGAAATTCCTCCAGTGCCATCAGTCAACTGTGCACCATTTTTGTCCCCTTTCTGTTTTGCAACAGCTCTGAAAATAATTCTGCCCTTGATGCTGAATAAGAGGATCGGAATGTGGCGTTCATCCGCGCCTCTCCCCTCCCCCAAGGGTTTTTAAAAAATAAAGTATAAACCAGCAGTTTTCCCCCAGCATAGATAGAATTATAAGCCTGGGCAGGGGTGGCCCAAGGCATCAGCCCCTCCTCTAGACTGTGTACCCCATCTCTGAGGGCTGGCGCCGTGTCTTCTTCACCCTGTGCCCAGGGGAGGGAAGGGAGACCTGGAGAGACAGAGGCTGATCAGGACTTCCATGGGGAGAATGCCCACGACGAGTTTTTATCTTGGTTTTTCAGCCACTGGGCTGAAACTCTTTCCTATTCGGAAAACTCTGGTGGGCTCAGCAGCTGGAGGGCTCCTCCACCCCGCCATGGGACACCCTGAGCTCTGGCCTGGGTGCCCCTTGCAGGCTCTGAGAAGCTGGCACAGTCCTTTCCCCCAGGTCCCCTGCTCCGGGCTGGCCTCAGAGGGAGGCCCCATGGGCTAAGGCATAAGAGCTCCTCATGGGCTCAGCAGACGCATAAGGCACAGACCCCCTCACCTTGTTTACTGCCCTTCACAGCGTCCCTTGAAGGCACCTCAACCCGAGTCACTATCCGCATCTTATTCTTAAAGATTTGGTTATTTCCTAATTTGCGATGGTTTCTTTAGAGGGGCCACCCAGATGGGCTTTGCCTGTGGTAAAAACAGGGCCTTCCAGGTCAGGCAGCTGTGGGCCCTCTGCAAAGGCCGGGCTGGGAAACGAGAGCTTATTAGGAGCAGTCTGAGCCCGGGGACTCGCCGGCGTGTGGCCATTTTGTTAGGCCTCCCTCTGGGACCAGCTTTCTCCTGTGACTCGATGGGCTTCTTCACTGACACGAGATGGAGTGTATCGGATGGACCCTCCTCCGTACAAACCAAGGCTCACACCGTGTGCCAGCCCAGGGGAGGGAAGGCCTCGCTCACTTGAGAGCTAAGGCCAATGAGCGTCCCTTTTCGGGAATCACAAAGCCCCTGGCTCACAGCATTGGCACCAAGTGGCCACTCCTGGGCCTTTACAGGTTGTGGCCCTGCAGCCTTGGACAGAATCCAGGGCCCCTTCTGTTCTAGGGTACTTCCAGGACACAGACCTACTGTCAGCCTCGAGCCCCTCAGCCCCCCAGTTATCCCAGGCCTTGGAGGTCTCCCTGTAACTGAAGATTGCAGAGTCTGTTCGTCACTGAAGGGCCAAGAGGTCACCCAGAGATGTCCACTCAGGGGCCTCAGGCAAGTTCTGGTGACTCAGAACCCGCCCGCCACAGATGGCTTGGCTCTGTTGGCTTCCTAAAGCTGCACAAATGAATGTGGGTCAAGAAGCCATGATTGTCTTCTGGGCCTCGAGGCCTGGGGTAGAGTGACCCCAGCGAGGTGGCTCGGGGAGGAGGCCGTCGGCTCCGTGGGCCCATGAGAGTCTCCGAGGGCGTGCTGGGTCCCATTCTGTTGACCAGCTGTCTAATCCCAGTGCTGGGAAAATGGGACTTCATTCCCCCTCAGCTTGGACTCTAATCACCTGCTGACCAGCATTTATATTCAGAAGAAACACAACAGCCTAATGCTGGTCCTTGGGTTTTACCAAATCTTTTTTTAGCCCAGTCAGAGGACAGTGCCAAAAGTGTGGGTGTGGGCTGGGCCCCGTCATCACAAAATGATTAAGGCAGGGCTAGTGACAGGGCTTTGCCCCAGCCTGGCAGGGTGCTGCGTGCAGTGAGGGCGGGAGGTGGGCCCTGACACCCAGGAGTGCTGCCCCAGTCTGGGAGCTGCCTCTCCTACCAGCAGGACATCTCTCCAGAATGGAAGCTTGGCCATTTAGGTGAATTGGAGTATTTTTCCTAGTTTTTCAGGCTCCTCATCATTTTTCTTCTATCTAAGCCCAAGGAGAGAAAGCTTTGCTGAAGACGGTGGGGTCTGAAATTCTGGATTAGATTTGATGGCGCGTTTTATGCCTCCAGTCCTGGTCATGTTGCAGTTTGCTGTGTGGCCACTTCTGTTGTGATTGGGGGCCGCATACCAACCATAGGGTCCACCTATTCGGGAAGAGTTGAAGCCTTTTATTTAGAGAAATTCTCAAATTGGAATTCAGCAGCAGCTTAAAAGACCTACGCTTTTAATCTTAAAATAGTTGTACTTGAAACTCAGCTTTCATTTCCCTCCCACTTTATTCAGCCCCTCCCAAAACTCAGGAGGCTCTTTGCCTCCCACTTCCCGCCCCCTCCCTGCCCCACCTCTTGCCCCCACATCCTCTTCTAACTGCCCCGCAGTTACTCTGGCATGTGTGCTTTGAACATCCCCGCTTAGTTCCCACTAAGACCTTTGCGCCTCTTCCTGGAATATTTTTTGCCCAGAAAGCCGTGGCTCACTTGCTGCCCTCCTTCAGGTCCTGGCTCACATGTCACCTTCCCCGCCCATCCTGCTTCCGTCGTGCCACCTCCCCCGTTCCTTCTGTCCCCTACCTTCCTTTTTTTTCCCATTTTCTGTACCACTCATCACTAGTGATACAGTGTGGGTTTCCCTTATTGTGAACTCCATACAGTCAGGGGTCCTGTTTCATTTTGTTCACCTCTATAACCCTACCTCCTAGGACCATACCTGGCACACAGTAGGTGCATGAATAAGTATTTATTGAATGAATGAATGAAATCTTCTGGACAAAGATTTCCCCTGGCAAAGCCTGAAAGTGAGAACTGGCTCTGGATTCAGTCTTGGGTTTTACAGTCTTCATGATCAGAGTAGCTTCTGTGTGACCTGGCAGGTTGCTGCTTCTGAAAACTACGTCGGCATCCCCTGTGCGTGAATCCTAAGTGTACAGCTTGCTGGGTTTTTATAAAATAAACAGACCATTATCGTCACCTCCAAAGCTAAGACATAGAAGAATATTTCTCTGCCCCAGAAACTCTTATAGATCACCCAAATCCAGTCATTCTGATTATGATCTGTAATTAGCCAGACTTTTATGTTTCACCAGTGACCTAGTTTTAAGTGTCCTTGAGATTCCAGCCTTCTCACATGTAGGAAACATGCCTCCTGGTACTTGTGTATCCTTGCTGCTGAGGCCTGTACCCAGGGCCCCTCAAGGATGGGTCAGACAAGCTCTTGGCACAGTACCTGGCTCCACGGTAGGAGATGTTGGCTGCAGGCACAGCCTCGTGCTGCTTTGGGACCCTGGGAGGCGCTGGGTCTCGTGCTGGGATAGGAGGAGGTTTGTTAACGTATTAAAAAAGAAAAGTGTCTGGATAATGTGGAGAAAAGTAAAGAGAAGCAGTTTAGAAAGGGAATACAGAATGTTTTTCCCGTGCATGTCTAGTTCTCATTCCCTTCTGGTACAGAGTACTAAAGTTAACATCCTGTAAGGCTGGCTTATTATACATTCATTCATTCATTCATTTATGCATTTGTTCACACAACAAATATTAGTGAAGTAGCTCGGGCAGTGAGAGACCCAGGAGAAAACAAAACCATGTCTGTGCTCATGTGAAATGGGAGAAGCATTTTTTTCTCCCAAATGGGAGAAAAATGACTGGATTTTTCCAAATCCAGAAAAATGACTGGATTTGGGTGATCTATAAGAGTTTCTGGGGCGGAGAAATATTCTTCTATGTCTTAGCTTTGGAGTTGATGATAAAGATCTGTTTATTTTATAAAAACCCAGCAAGACATTTTTGTCTGTGCCTTTTCATTGGAGAAGCAGATAATATAATTTGGATAGATTGGTTACTGTGGTTAACTGCTACAAATAAAGCCATCATGGAGCTGCGATGGGGCAGGGGGGGCGGGGGGCGGTTCTGGAGTGTCTGTCCGAGAAGGTGACACTTAAATTGAGGTCAGAAGGATGGGAAGAGCCATGTAAAGGTCCAGCAGTGGGAACGGCTGGTTCACAGGCCTCCGGCAGAAAGAACTTTCCGCCACCCAGGAATCCAGTGTGGACAGAATGGAGTGAACAGAAGGAAAACTTGAAATAGGGAGAAGGGTTTTAGTCATTCTTCTGTGCTGGGTTGAATCTTCTCTTACTTGTTGTTGATCAGTTTATCCTTTTTATAGGGAAACTGGCATCCTTTACATAAAATTACCTTTTAAAGCTTGAACTCTTCATCCCATGAAGCTAGCAATGAAATTAAAACAGGAAAAGCTCTCCAGTTGTACAGAGCTTTATTGCCCATAGAGCTTTTTTTCACAAATATAATCCTAGGAGATGTAGTGAAAGACTCCAATAAATAGGTCCAGAAAGGTGCCCCTCTTTATCTTTTTATCATCCAAAGCATCAGTACCATCTTTATTGTGCTCTCCTTTTTTTGTAGACTTCTTAAAACTGAAGCAGAGCGCACGTACAGAAAAGTACACAAATCGTCAGTGTATGGTTGGTACACACTCACAGCAGATCAAGAAACAGAGTGATATCAGCCCTGAAGCACAGGGCATTACTCACTGCCATCCCATCTGCCCCCAGGCCAACCCCCTCCACTCCGTCACCCTAAATTAGTTTCGTTTGTTGGAACTTTATATAAATGGAAACGTGTTTTTAATTATTTGCATCTCATTTCTCCTGTTCAACACTGTGTAGGTGAAATTCAGCCATGTTGCATGGAGCAGGAATTAGCTTCTTTTCATGATATCTGTTGTGTAGTGTGACTGTACCTCAGTTTACAGCCGATGCCCTTTTGGGCGTTTACCCATTTAGGGGAGTTATATTGCTGCTATAATCTTCTACATGTCTTTTGATGTACGCATGTACATGTTTCTTCCTTTGGGGTGTATGTCTAGGAGTGGAATGGCTGAGTCACAGGCTAGGCCTCCATTTGCCTTAGTGCTTCCTGCCCACCAGCCGCGTTATGGGTTCAGTGGTGTCCTCCAGCCTGTTCAGGTCCTCACTCCTGGCCCCGTGAACGTGGCCTTATGTGGAAATAGGCTCTTTGAAGATGTGATTTGCCAAGATGAAGGTAAAGTGGATTCTCGTGGAACCCTAATCCAGTACAACTGGAGGCCTTAGGAGAAGGGAGGAGACACCTAGGGGGGGGGCAGAGATTGAGCCTGACGATTGTCAACAAAACACTAGAGGCTGGGAAGATGCTGGAAAGGATTCGCCCCTACCAATTTTGGACTTCCAGCATCCAGAACTATGAGACAATAAATTCCCTTGGTTAGAGGTACTTGTTAGGGAGGCCTCAGGCTACCGAGAGTCGCCTTCTAGAACGGCTGTGTCAATTCCCATTCCTACCAGCAGCACTTAACAGCTCCAGTGGCGCCACATGGTAGTGGGTGCAATTATTAGATTTTCTTTTCCTTTATTTTCCTTTGACCCTCCTGGTGGGTTATATAATGGTACCTTAATATGATCTCGATTTGCTTTTCCCCGATGATTAATGTGTGGGACATCTTTGAAATGTTATTGACCATTTGGTTCTCATCCTTTGTGATGTTTCTTTTTAATTGTTTCTTTAATAATTTTTGTGCCTCTTGTGCCCTGTTTAAAATATCCTTGCCAACTCTAATGAAGATACACTTCTGGTTTTTATTTTTTCTTTGTAAAAGCCATATTGTTTTACCATTCACATTTAGATCTACATTTCATCTAGAATGTGTTTTTGTGTCTGTTCTGAGGGTGGGATAGAGTCCTGTTTTTTCCCATATGGACAGCCAGCTGATCTCGCAGCATTTTTTGAAAAGATTAACTTTTCCTCACTGTTTTACATTGCCACTTTAGTCATCATCTATATCAAGTGCCATAAATGTGTTATTCCAGTTACTAACCCTGAGAAATAAATCACAACCCCCACCCACCCACCCAAACTTAGTGGCTTAAAACAATAACAGTCATTTATTTTACTCACTAATCTGCAATTTGGGCAGAGCTCAGCTGAAACAACGTGTTTCTGTCCTATTTGGCATCTGCTGGGGTGGCTTGAGTGGAGCCAGAGGATTTACTTCTAAGATGACTCATTCACCTGGCTAGCAAGTTGTTGCTGACTTTTTGGTGCTGGTTCATCTCATGTGACTTGGAAAGTAGAAATATCTTAGCATATGCTGCTTTTGTAGCTAATGCGTTATTCTGTGAGGGCCTGTAAATCTGCTTCTTTTTGTGTTTCATAAGACATTGGTCACTGCTAACATGACTCAGTGTCTTGTTTCCCTTTGGACTTGAAATGTCTTAGTGTCCTCTCTGGTCTCGAGATTATTTGACATGAGGTTTGAAGTTTTCCTGCTTCTAGAATGCAGACAAGACGTCTTCAGGGACCTTTTAGAGCTGTTCATGTAATGAATAATCACCAAAATAAGTTAAAAGGGTGAAGCTGAAGTCTTATATAGGTTTTTAAAATTACTCAACTTTTTTGGAAATTCTGTTATTTTCTTAGCAAAAGAAATAATTTCTTCTCAACCCCAGAGTTCGCAAATTATTTTTATAACAGAGTACACAACTTCTGTAACATTTAAAACATAGACCTGTAAGCATACAGACGTGGTATCTATTAAATGCATAGCAAAACAAGATTCTCAGATAATTCTTGCTTCAGTTCCTAGTGCCACACATTGGCATGAAGCTGTTAGGTACAGTGGTTGGTGGGCATTTTGTTTTGTGTTTAGATTCCTCTGGTGAAAGGCAGACTTAAAAAAGAAATCATTTGGGTTCAGGTTCATTTTCAAAAAGAGAAGCTTCCGGCAAGCAGATACGTGCTTCTGTAATCGTTTGAAGAAGCCTGGCCTGTTAACTTTTTTACCTTGTAAGTACCTGATGCAGAGTTAAAAGCAACTTAGGATCTTTTCAGTATTTACCTCCTTTTGACTGATGTCCTCTGCTTCCTTTATCATTTGCCCTTGGCCTTCCCTAATTACACCATCCCACCTAGCAATTGGACAAACACCTTATAGGCCTTAATATTGACAGGATTATATTTGGTGGCAGAATGTAATTTTCCACTGAAATCAGCTATGGTCGGTAGGAGAAAGCCATTTGCAAGAAGGATGTGTTTGAGGACTTATTCACAAGAGCAAACTATAATTATGAAATTATTTTACAAGGTACAGTTTTTTTGTTTTTCTTTACCATGACAAGAACTGTTTTCTTAGATTTGGTGGAAATATTCAGAGAAAGAAATAACTGTGATGCTGGACGGCAGATTTTTCATTGTCACTGTCCTTTAGAGTTTGGTAAATTCATTCTAAATAAGACATTGGTTATTGCTAGCATAACTGAGTTTCTTATTTCCCTTAGGATTCATAATGTCTTAGTGTCTTCTGAGGGCTAGAGATTATTTGACATAAGGCTTGAGGTTTTTCTGCCTCTAGAATGCGGACAAAAGGTTCAAGTCAGCAAATCATTGCCTGTTGACATGGTCAGCAGGGCATCTGGGGCAGGCCAGGTCTTTGGCTAGCTCTGGCCTTGGGAATCCAGGTGTGTGCCCAGGTGGGTTGCCTCCAGTCCCATTCACACCTGGGGTTATTTGTAAACAGTCAGCAGGAGGTTCAAAGAAATGTTTCCCTGAATATAAGTGAAGTAGGAGCTCTTGGTAAAGTTAAAATGTAGAAGTGTTGTATCCTGCCTTGGAAAACAGAAAAATCTTTATGATAACCTATGTGTATTTTGTTAGGAGTGTGAGGGGGGCAAGTGAGAGAGTAAAGTTTGTTTGGAGGGTTGTGGGTTTTTTTTTTTTCCTTTAAATCTTTTATTTTGAAGTAATTTCAAACTCAAAGGACAGTTTTGCTATCTGTCTAGCTAGATGGCTATCTTCCTTGAACATTTGAGAGTAGGTCGCATACAATATGTTCCTTGAACACTTAATACTGCCATGTGCATTTCCTAAGAAAGAATATTCACTTTTGTAACCTCTTCAAGTATACTTATCAAGTTCAAGAAATTTAACATTGCAAAAAGCTTACAGTCTATATCCCAGTTTTTTCATGGGTCCCCATAATGCCTTTTTGAGACTTTTCTCCTCATTTGTTAGGTCCTACCCAGGATCATGTGTTGCATTGAATTACCATTGTCTCTTTAATTGCTCTTTTTGTTTTTGATAGTGGAAATGTATATACAACCAAACTTCCCCATCTCAGCCCCTTCTAAAGCACACCATTCAGTGAGATCAACCCCATTCACAGTGTTGTGATACCTTCACCACCATCCATTACCAGAACTTTCCCATCACCCCAGATAGAAACTCTGCACGCATCGTGGGTCAACTCCCCATTCCTCCTGCCCCCCAATCTGCTGACAGCCTGTACTCTTATTTTCTGTCTCTGTGAGTTTGCGTATTCTAGCTGTTACATATAAGTGGAATCACACAATTTCTACCCCTTCATGTCTAATTTATTTCACTTGACATGATGTATTCAGGATTCATACACCTAGTGGCGTGTATCAGACCCTCATTCTTTGTTGAGTCTGACCAATATTCCATCGTATGCATGTACCACATTTTGTTTATCCACTCGTGTGCTGAGGGTTGCTTCCACCTTTTGGCTACTGTGAACACTGGCTTCCAAATAATCTACCTGAGTCCCTGCTTTCATTTCTTTAGGGTATGTAACTAGAAGTGGGATCGTGGGTCAAAGTTTCTGTAATGGTCAGCCTCAGGCCTCTGCAATAGCCTTGGGATTCTGTCAATTGTGGTTAAGTTTATCAGTCTATAGAGATTCAAAACCTAGTAGAGGTTATTAGAGTAACCTTAGCTCTCTTGAGGTATAGTAAGAGTTTCTGCCGGAATTTATTAGCACTGTTGTTCCTAAAATGAGCGTCAGCTTGTTCTCCTAGCAATACTCTAAAATGGCACCAGCCTCCAGCTGCTGATCACTTATTTCTTTCCTCCATCCTCCACATTCTGTCCGCCCAGCAAGGTCTTTGGGCATCTCCTCAGAAGATGCTGGGGGTTCAGCTACCTTCTAACCACAGCCCCATGTCCCTCCTCTATGCCAACTTCATCTGCTGCCTGGATTACCATGAAGAGCCTCCAAATTCTTGCCTCCGCTCCTGGCATCCTGGAACTCTGACTCCACACATAGCAGCCAGTGGGGTTTTTAAAATAGAAATCAAATCTTGTCACGTTCTTGCTTAGAATTCTCCAGCAGCCTCCCCGTGCATTTAGAGCAACCTCCGGCTACTTACCTGGGCCTGTAAAGCTGCCATGGACTGGCCTCTGCAAACTCACCTCCTGAATCTCTGCTTCTGTCGCATGCTACAGCCATGCTGCCCTTCTGGCCGTTCCTCCAGTGTACCCAGCACAGCCCCTCCTTCAAGGCCTTTCTCTGCCTAGAATTTCTTGAATGTTCTTCCCTCAGATATCCACCAGGCTTACCCCCTTCTTCAGGGAAGTCTCCACTGACCCCCTCACTAAACCAGCGCTCCGTGACCCCACCCTTCCCCTTCTCACTGATCCCTCCATTGTCTTATAGCCCTTGTCACTTCTGACATTACAATGCATCATTGCTCATGTGCTTCGTGGCTCCGGGAGGCTTTGCCTTGCTCACCGCTGCAGACCCGGCACGTGGAGCAATTCCTCCTCTGTGGAGAGGTATTAAATTCATAGATGAAATCACACGACCCAGATGAATCTGGGGTGTCCAGGGCTGAGGTGGGCAGAGTGCCTTTGCTAATGAGTGTAGAGCCCTCTTCTTGTCCCCTGCAGCCACCGGGTGAGGGCTGCATCTTCCCTGCCTCTTACCTAGGGTACAGCTTACCTGGGGTAACCAGTGGAGAAAGTGCCTGTGAGGGTGAACTCACCACCACTGTGATCTGAGAGACCAGGCCCTGTTGTACGTTAGTAACAGATTCAGAGCACGCTGGGACCCGGATTCTGCACCTGAAGCCGCAGGCACTGCCTTGCAGGAAAGCTGGGGAGCCCCTGTCAAGGCCCTTCTCCCCAGACCCTCACCACCCCGTGTGGGCCACCTGCTGATCTCCTTTTTTAAGGCTTTTTTTCATTAATGTTGTAGGGTGATGGTACTTAATGTTTTTTAGGGCCTGTAAGCAATAGAGACTTTTCCTTCTTAGTGATATTTTCTTCTGTAATAGCACTGAACTCTGGGGGTTGCCGTGGCTTTTCTCTTTGCTGTTATCAGAGTTTAGCAAATGGAAAGGGGAGCATTGGGTGCCGGGGGGCGGCGGGATTTCCTTCTCCTTCACCTTCTTTTTCTTCTTCTTTGATTTGAAGAAACCTTACAAGTAAGAGGAAAGAGGAAGTATGAAAAATACTTTCTCGGATTGAAAAGATCTTTAGGGGGCAATAGTAATTCATTTTATGACTCTCCGAGATACCCATTTTCTTTTCTTTTTTCTTCATTATAGAAGCTGTAGGTTTGTTTTGTCTTTTTTCCATTAAACCTTCACTCTGAGCCCTCCGGACTCTGCCCAATCCTGGACCTATTTCCCCTGAGGCCGAACAGAGGCAGCCGGGAACCTTAACCCTAACCTACAAAGAGCATTTTGATTTAGTTGGGATATTGGAGAAGGTATCCTTCAATTCTAAGGCACTTTTAATAATATATATGAAAGCAGTTATTAAGGAGGCACAAACATTTTGGTTATTTAAACTTTCCAGCTGGGAAGGTATTTTCAGTTCCTTTTTTCCCGTAGGGGCTGAGCCCTCTCTGAGACCATGGGAACAAGGGCCCCAGCTCACTGCTCAGTGCTTGGAGTTCTCTGGGTCCTTGTCCTTGTGCTTGTCTAAAAGACATTTTAGAAATTGTGACCTACAGCTTTTCTCTTTCTCTTACCCTCCACATCTCCCATTCCCAGGCACCCCCTGCCTTTCGTTACCTTTCTGTGTTTTTCTGGACTTACAACATGCTTTTACAGTTTGTGGACACAGGAGGCAGCCAAGGGGAAGAAAGCAGCAGACTGCAGATTTTAGATTCACAGGACCCAGGGGTTGGGTCCCAGGTCGGTTGTTTAATCTCTCTGGGTTAATTTCCTCATCCAGAAGTGGGGCAAATGCTCTACACCTCTTAGGATCGTGGTGAGGCTTGCCCCAACATGAGAGGGCGTGGGAGAGCTGCCCCAGATGAGTCGTAGGTGCTTAGGCCAGGGCGTCATCACACTGACCTTATTTCCCACAACCCCTCCTCCAGAGCCCATCCCAGCTCTGCTTTCTGCAAGCACCCATCTGCTCACCTCCTTCAGGTTGCAGCATGTAATTTCTGAAGCCCGAGGACGTGACCAGATAATAGCCTGCCAAGTGAACTGCAGTGATAGTTTAACACGAGCCCGCATCTGATTATTCTCCAGTCATTCAACCCCAGGCAAGAGTGGATTCATACTTTCCACTGCTGCCAGCGCCCGCCAGTTTCCATATCAGCTGAAGCCTCAGGAAGATGGAAGGACACACCGTCATTTTTTCCATTCGAGCTGGCCCAGCTTGCTATCAGGCCCGCATGCCAGTGGGTTTAGCGAAGGGTAGTTGCCGCTGCCGGTCAGGCTGTGCAGACCAGCCTCCGTATCCAGCACACTTGAGGATTGGCAACACTGCACTTGGTTTCCCAAGGATGACCTCGCCTTACCTGTGGGAGCAAAACTAGCAGGGCCTCCTCCTTCCTTTGGAGTCCTTTGTTTGGTTCTCTTTTACTCTGAGGTATTAACATTGCAGTGCAGACGATGCTTTTGGGTCTGAAAGCATCGCGGTGTGACACTCTCTGACATTAGTGGCATTCGTTATAAAAATTCAGATGGCCTTATCCTTGGGAAATAGGCGTGCTTCTCATTGATATTATTGAGAAGGATCCTAAAATGAACGAAGATAGAGAAAAAAGTTGTGGTACATAGGAAAGAGATTAACTCAAGGTCAAGTTACATCACCTTGACAGTCTCATAAAGGGGTTGAGGGTATAAAAAGGTATGAAACCTCTGCAGTGGAAACAAATGCCGAGTGGAAGTTTGACCCAGCAATCTGAGGTTACACAGGATATATTTGTGTATTAGGAGCACACGGCCTGGTTTTGTACTGTTCAATAATCAGAAACAGGAGTAGGATTGAAATTTGGCCGGGCAAGCACAGCAATGGGACGTTAATGAGGGAACTCAACCATGGTAATGTATTTCCATCAATGATGGTTACTGTGAGAGATTCGCTAATACATAAGGAATTAGCTAAATCCCCCTACCCCCAACCGCCATCATCATGCCGAAGTTTGTACCAAAGAACTAAGAGAAAACAGCTTCCTCCAGTCACTGTTTACAAAAGCAGAGCCTCACCCAAGCAAGTAATGCTGTCTTATGTGCAGAATATCCAGCTGGCGTGTCTTCGGATGGAGGAGCAGAATCCAAACAAGCCAAACTCACTCACTTTCATGGACTTTAGAATATCTAGTCTGGGAGGAAACCTTAGAGATCATCAAGCTCAGTAATTCTGTGATTATTTTGTTGTTGTTGTATTTTTAACAAGAAGCTTTTTCACTGAACCCTCCACTTAAAGCAGAACAGAGCAGAGCTGCCTGCATTAGCCCCGCTCACCTCCTGTGTCGTCTCCACAGGCCCCTGAGGCTCACCCTGGCTTTACAGTGGTGAGACTGAGCTAAAAAGAGGGCACGCAGGGTCAGAGCTGAACCCCGGCCCCTCAAATGCTCAGTGTTGTGTTCCGTCCACTCTACTCTTCTCTCTGCCTCCTGAGAAGTAGTCGGTCCTGGTCCCAAAGGCTTGTGCACAAATCCAGACCTCTGTCCTTGTCCCTCCCTCAGGACACAGCAGCAGATTTTTCATGTAAGGCTTCTTTTTTCTTTTTCTTTTTTTTTTTTTTAACCGCAGACTCTTATGAAATCTCCTGCTCCTGAGGGAGTTACCCGCGTGTGTTCTCGCCCCACAGATACACGCGTGGCTTGTAGCTAGAGTGCAGGCTCACTCTGCAGATTTTCCAGCCCACCACCCTCGGACAGCTGGACATAAAAGAGGACAGGAGGACTCTCCTGGCAATAGGTGCCTGTTCTCTGCCTTTGTGTGGTCACCGTTATGTTAGTGATAATTAAATTTGATCCTGCAACCAAAAACAGTTTGTCATATGTCATTTACCAAGTTAATTGGTATTAATGATTAATTTTAAAGTCATAAGTATTTTTTATCTGTATTCTCTGTATAGTTTTGATTTAAAGTCAATTGATTAGCATCTCGTGGAAAATAGAACTTAAAATTTAAAATTACATTCATGTTTTAACAAACTTATTTTTGAGATAGATGTGTTTCATTTCTGTGGAATATATTTAATTTAATTTTTTTTTTTTTTTTTTGCACGGGCAGATGCCAGGAATCGAACCCGGGGCCATAGCATGTCAGGCGAGAACGCTGCCTGCTGAGCCACCGTGGCCCGCTCTAATCAGTTTTTAAGTTTAAGATGTTCAGAATGATTTGTCATTTATGTTAGAAAATCAAATACCAATTTGGCCCATTTATATACGTTCCATTCATGTATGAAACAGCGTCCCTCTGAAAGGAGATCCTGTTCACGCTTCATAATCATGGTTATTGTTTTGTGGGTTTTTATTAAAATCTGCAATTCACTGGAGCCTGTGATTGGGAAATATAAAGTATAAATGTTATATAAAATCATGAAGGTCTTTATAGACAAAAGCATATTCTCGTGCTGCGCTGAAAGCAGCTTCAAACTCCTCTTTTCAGAGTGTATTTGGAGCACAAGTTCACTAAGTACATGAGATAATTAGCCTTGAGAGATGATCACGTTCTATTTTTGGATTACAATTGTGTTACTGGGTTGATCAGGCACTTCATATATCATATTTTTGTCTTAAGCGCTAAAAATAAAATCAAGCCCACCATCCCAGGATGGAGATGTACCATCAGAAAAATATGTTAGAGATGAAGGCAGGAGGGATGGTGACTTCCAAAAGAGTCTGAGCCGTGGAGAATGTGGACGAAATACATTATATATTTACTGGCAGGAGCTTTTCAGGAAGTCTGCCATGCTGCTTTATGGTTTTAACTCATATTGCCTAAGAGGTGGTCATTTACATCCTGTTCTGGGTTTCCCGTGTATACCAGACCTCTTAAAACACCAGTACTTAAATTCTTAGAGTTTATGTACAGAAAATATGTACTACTCACTCTAGTCTTTTGGAAAATTCTTGGGCCAAAACCATTTTCTTTCTTTCTTTTTTTTTAATTGTTATCACTTTACTTGATTTGTTCTCTTGTTTTCAGATCATATTTTTTCTATAACAATTCTTTGGAAGTTTGGGGCCTTATTCACTGTCTGGGATCCTCTAGATTGACTAGTTTTCTTCAACGTCTCTGTAGGTGCCTCCCCAGGACCCTTTGAGAACTCAGCTCACCCATCTGCCGTGTCCCCTGTCCCCTCACCTGTCCACAGGCCGCAAGCAGAAGGTGTGGGAACACCCCACCCACTGCTCTCACCTTCTGTTCCCTGGAGGCTGGGGGCTTCCCCATTCACCTCCACCCTGCCCAAGACCCCTCACTGCTGGTCTTACACTCATTCCTGTGGTCTCTGCGCTCCTCGAGAAAGGAATGAATTTATGGCCTCAGGCAAGGGTCTGTGTAACCTCTTGGGATTGTTTCCTCATCTGTAAAATGGGAGTAATACCTTCATCAGAGCCCAGGTGAAGAAGGAAAAAGATATTTTATGTGAACCCCTAGCACAGGTCCAGGCACCTAAGAAGTGCTTAACTTGGTAGTTGCTCTCCCCTCCCTTTTCTTTCCTTTCCTCCCCATCGATCCTCTTTCTCAGTATGAGGCTGTTCCCTTCACCCACAGCCCCTCACATTCTCCATCCTAGAAGGTTGGTCACAGGAGCCCCACTTCCAGCTGCCAGCAGTGCCTGGAGCCTCCCAGGTTCCTTGTCTTCTGGACTGTCGAGTGGGACAAGCCCCACCACGTTGTCCAGAACCCCTGCCTTCCCGCCGGCAGCTCGGGGTGTGTCTCCAGAGGACAGCGGTGGGGAGTGGCTTTTCACACTCTGTAAATGTGGATGTAAACAGAATAAAGGCGACATTCATGTCGTAGTATTTGTAGTATATTCTTCCAAATAACTTAAAAGCTTTTATACGAGGCCCAGTCTTTGAGGCCTGATAGAGATGCAATTTTCCAACTTCAGAAGTAAGTTTTACGGCGGGCCACGGTGGCTCAGCAGGCAGAGTTCTCGCCTGCCATGCCAGAGACCCGGGTTTGATTCCCAGTGCCTGCCCAAGCAAAAAAACAAATGTAAGTTTTATTCCAAAAGCCCTCTCTGGAAACCTGCCATGAGTGCGTGGAAGGGACTGGCCCATGAGACCACGTGATCCTGGTGCGGCCCACAGAAGACTTTATGACCCACAGCGTGACCCCACGATACTGACAAGGGCAAGGTCTAACAGAAAGGAGGAACATGGAGGAAACAAGAGATGAAGTAAAATCTGATTCAAAATGACCACTGGCCTTTTGTTGAGATGGGAAGGCAGGTTTGACCAGCCCTGGATCAGTGGGCTTCGCCACAGGAGCCAATGAGTGCCGTTACTTGGAGAAACAAGGCCCCTTTCCGCATAACCTCCCTTGACATGTGGTTAAAATCTAATTCCACCTGCCTGGAAACTGGGCTGATGTGAGGAGACCCCTGTGAAGCCTGTTCAGGAAGCCGAGTGGGCTCTGCATCCTCACCAGCAAACCTCCTCTCATTTACTTCTTCGTGCATTTGCAAAACTGAATTTTCAAAGTTAACCTGAGAGTTAAATGACGCCTGGGTGGGGGCAGCTCCACTAGCCCATCTAATTGCGTAGCGAGACCTCTCGATGGCCTGGGTGGGGGGCAAAGTTGCCTCAGTTACGGCACGCCTTCAGTTCACCCGCTGTCCTGCAAAGTGTGAGCATAAAAGTCTTCTAGATTTCAAGACTGA
Source organism: Myrmecophaga tridactyla (assembly GCA_004026745.1). Lineage (NCBI taxonomy): Eukaryota > Metazoa > Chordata > Mammalia > Pilosa > Myrmecophagidae > Myrmecophaga > Myrmecophaga tridactyla. The sequence continues at coordinate 35,596 of PVIY010000890.1, forward strand.
ATTCTGCCTGTAGGTGGCTGGAGGGCCCCTTCGTCATGGCACGAGCCGCCACACAGGTGCTGAAGCAGGAGGTGGGCTTCAGCGGGGCGGGTAGGGGGTGCTCTCCCCCTACCAGGCCCGGGGACGCCGCTGTCCATCCAGGCCCTTTGTCAAAGCCAAGCCCCCATCGAGTGGGGTTTGGTCCTGCCGTGAGAGCAGCCCATGCGTGCGGTACCTCGGAAGATAGTTACTTCACTCCAGTTTTCTGCTGTCCAGGCAGCAGACCGAGCTCGCGGGTGTAAATGGCAAAAGTGAGCCATGCAGATCCTGACTTTCCTTGTATATGACTCTTTGGTTAGATCAGCTGCAACTCATCGTGACTCAGATTAGGAAATTCCAACAAAGCCAGGTACTTGCCAAGTTGGTGGGTTAAACCTTACAAAGATTTCCCCAAACATTGCCTTAGTCAGTAACAAGGCTTAAGTTTTGAGTTTCAAGTTTGATTGGAGATCTTTCTGAATAGTCACGTGTATCTTTTCTAACTGAGGGGTACATGGTAGGGGTAACTGAGGGGTATGTTCTCAGTGTATAAGGATTCCAAGTTTCTTTTTAGTAAGGAAGATGTGTACTTTTGTGTTTTTTTTTTAACTTTGAAGCACTTGATTTGGGTCTATACACTTCCAGAGTACAAAAATTTCTAGAACCCCGGTGGGATGGGAGGAGTGGGGTGGTGGAGGGCAGACAATACCATTGATAAGATTTTTAGTTTTAGCCGTCAGGTCAAAGAACACTGAGATGAGGGTGCTTGCCATGCTCTAGCCTCTCCGCAGAGGTTTGGTTTGAGTCTCACTAGTCCAGTGGGTTGAGACATTGCACATATCCTGCTCCCTTCATTAGGAACTGGAGTGAGTGGAGGGGGTGTGCATATGTATATATGCATGTGTGCATATGTGTGGACACATGAGCACACTGGGAAGAGAGGAAGAAAAACGAGCTGGAGGAGAAATGAAGGAGAGTTTGGTCCATTGTGAGAAGCTGGAGAAAAAAGGAACCCTGTTATTTTGGGTGTGAGGATGGGCAGCAGGCAGTGCTTATCCTACAGCTGGGGACATCCCTTAGAACCAGGCACAAGGGGCACCTGCCCTTGTCCCCACTGTAGACCCTCTCTGGCCACATCTCCCATGTCCCCAAGGGGACATGCCCACCCAGAGCCCACACCTCTCCTTTCAGGTCAATTCTGGGTCCCTAGGACCTTGGGATTCCACAGATGCCTCTTCCCATGGCCAAGGACCAAGCCACAGGTGGTTCCCTCCCAGGCCTGAGGGACAGCTGGGTGCAACTGTTTACGGGAGCTGTGGGCAGGCCTTCAGCCTATGGGTGGGGCACCCACCTGCAGCAGGCAGGCTCCTCGGGCACAGCTGCTGCCCATGGTGGAAACAAAGGGCAAGCAAGTTCCTGTGAGGAACTCTGAGGAGCCCGATGCCACTCCTGGCCTTCCTGGGCACTATGACACGGTTCTCTTTTCAAGGTGGGAAGACCGAACATATTTTTACTTAGTCGTTTTCCAGCTTGATGCCTAACTTTTAAGCATGTAGGCACATGGCACGTGGGCCTCCGTTTGTCCCTGAAGGTGGTCTGCTGCAAACCCAGGTCCCATTATACTAAGCAGCTCCGGAGTTCACACCGAATTTAACAACTCGGTCCTGGGATACAGCTGCTCTGCCCAGATGCCCTCAGGTGCAGGCCCGACTTGCCGTCCTTGCCACACGGTGACCCAGCCTCTGCAAACACCAGGAAAGGGCAGCTGCTTCTGTCCCAAGGTGGCCCATTTCATCTCAAATGGCTCTAAAATAGTTCTCCCTTCTCTTAAGCCAAAAGTGCATAGGTGGCAGGTTTGTTGAGATGAGTGTCCTGAGCGAGCACAGTAAAGAGCCATCCAGGCCCAACAGGTGGGGTATGGTGTGAGACCTTGCGCCCGCAGGGGCCAAACAGGAGCCAGTTAGGGGTACTTTGGGTGTGACACTCACATTCACACTCACTCGTATAACTGACCATTGAAGGAGCGAGTGTCTTCTCCCACGTATGGCTGTAGATTATAGGTTCCTGGCTGCTGAGCCCTTGCCATCCCTACCAACCTGTATGGGGACCAGCGGTCGGGACTTGGGGGCAAGGGGTGGGTGCAGAAAGAGGCCCCCGCTGTCTAAGCAACGAGTTGAGCAGGCCGTGCGCTGTGGGATCCTGCCCTCAAGCCAGGCCGTGTCCTAAATCAGTGCTTCTCAAACGATCTGTGAAGAAGATCTGTTTTGTTCTGTTGTAATTTCCAAACTCGCACCAACTGATATTGTTGTAAAATAGGATACAAAGGAATTACTAGAAGAATGAAGTGAGCAAAAAGACATACAAATACAAACCCTAACTTTTTTTAAAAATCATATTCAACAGATATAAAATTTTCCTATTAAATTGCTTTAGAAGTTTCTAGACACCTTCTCTCAAGTTTTCCTCTTACATCGTGGCAAACTGCCACACTTTGGGTAGCACTATATAAAGGACAGGGAGCGGTCAAGCCCTGAATTAAAAAATAGAGATAGCTATGTGTGTAATAAGGAAGTGTTCAGAAAATTTTCAGCCAAAACAAAACACAAATGAATGTCATTTTCAATTTGCATTACTTTTAATTTACTTGAGATCTTTTCTGGTGCACAGGCACATGTGTTATTTAGTTGTATGTTCAACCTCCTGCTGGTATTCACTAGCCTTTTCCTCAGTATCCATCCCTGGAGCCTCTCCCTCCTGGTCATCGTCCCAGCCTACCCACCACCCTCCCCTCTGCCCTCTTTTTAAATCATGCCCCACAAGGCGCCCACAGACTTCCCAGATCTCCAGCCTGGTCCTTCCCCTTCCCGATGGCTTCAGTTCCAACAGCATGGCGTCTATGTCCCTCCATGGCAGGGCCCGGCCTGGCCCTTCACCTTCCTTTCTTACTTATGTCCTCCCTTCTGCTCCTGTCCTGTGTCTCCATCCTCCCTGCCCAGGGCTCCGACAAACCCGCAACTCCACACTCCACACTCCCAGAGCGGGAGCTGTTTGTCCTTGTGGAAAATGAGCTCCCACCCTGGTGCTTTGCGCCGGGTTTATTTCTGACATCAACAGTGCTGTCTTAAACATCTTGATACAAGTTAGTATTTTTTATAAATATGGGAATTAACGTCCCCAAATACATTTTAAAGTCCAAGATTGTGAACCCTTATACACATTGTTGCATATTGCCCTCCTGTCTTCCAGAGAGGTTGAATCACTTTTCAGCGTCAAGGTCAATCAAGCCTGGATTTTAACTCAGAAATGTATTGTCAGTTTTGGCCCCAACGTAACTTTTACTCAACCGTAGCCCACCCATCTTATGTTTCTCATAGTTGATGTGAAATTAATTGGCTTTTTGCTTTCGATGGAACCCTTCAAAGGCAGGGGCTTTGTCTTCTAACACATCTTACCCTGAAAACAGTGAGCGCATAATCAGTACATGATGCTAACACCACTGCATCTGATTTCGAGGTGAGTGGAAATTGAAGTAAATGGCTTGTTTATGGAAAATGCCCCTCACTCTGTGTGTCCAACAAAGGTAGTAAGGAGAGAGCAACAGAAAATAACAGGTTTGCTAGGTAAGACCTGCTTGGACATGGTGACAGAAGGTTGGCAGGATAACATTATTTTATTTGGGGTAAGTACAGCCTAACCAACATGTGCACTTTAGATGGGCCAGATGCGCTGAGCATTTTACTCATGTCTCGCTGTATTGGCTTGTTAAAGCTGCCAGAATGCAATATACTAGAAATGGAATGGCTTTTCAAAAGGGAATTTATTAAATTGCAAGTTTACCATTCCAACGCTTTAGAAATATCTAAACTAAGGCATCCAGGGAAAGATACCTTAACTCCGAAGAAAGGGCCGATGACGTTTGTGGTTTCTCTCTCAGCTGGGAAGGCACATGGTGGGATCGGCAAGCTTACCTGCTGGCTTCCTCAAATGATTTCTCCAGGGGGCATTTTCCTTCCGCATCTCCAAAGGTCTCAGGCTCTGTCACTTTTTCCAAAATGGTTCCCTCTTACAGATCTCCAGTGAGCAGCCCCACCTTAAATGGGTGGAGATACATCTCCATGGAAACCATCTAATCAAAAGCTACCACCCACAATCGGGTGGGTCACATCTCCATAGAAACATCTTAATCAAAAGACCCCACCCACCAATACTTGTATCAGGGTTAAAAAACCTGGCGCCTCTGGAGTACAGGACAGTTTCACACCAGCATGCTCACTGAGTCCTCACCCCAGGTTTACAAGCTCTGTGCCACAGGAGCCTCATTCTGTTTTAGGGATGAGAAAACTAAAGTACACCCAAAGAATGAACAGTCTGCCCAAGGATTCAGACCCACAGCAGAACCCTAACCACCCCCTGCGATGGTGGTGCAGTTTAATTTTTGAGTCCACCCGACTCCATGTAGGAGTGTCTTTGGAAAGCATCCTAGGTGTTTCAGGAAGGTAAGAATACTGGGGGAACACATGGGCTCCGAGGGTCCGTTCCCCACTCCCCACATTGCCTGCCCCATCCTGTGGCCCTTTGCAGGGGCCTCCGCTGTGCCTTTGCCACGCGGCCTCCACCACACAGGGCACCTCCGTCCCTACCGGGCCAGTCTGGGGAATTGTCACCGCAGGGTAAGTCAACGCTCTGTGACGTTGTCATTGATTTTCAGCCAAAATGTGGCCAGAAGCGATTACCTCGGAGGGAAATGGAGCCAGGCTACTGTTCTGTGTGCCTTCACAGCATGCTCAGTCAGGTTGTCTTTTTGTGTGTGTGTGTGGTTTGTTTTTATTTTTATTGATGTATCTTCACATATATATAGTCCATCCAAAGTATACAGTCTGGCTCACAACATCATCACATAGCTGTCTGTTCATCACCATGATCATTATTAGAACATTTACATCACTCCAAAAAAATAAATAAGAAGAAAAAACTCATACATCCCATACCCCTTACCCCTCCCTCTCATTGACCACTAACATTTCCATCTACCCAATTTATTTTACCCCTTATCCCCCCTATTATTTATTTATATTTTATCCTTATTTTTTTACTCATCTGTCCTTACCCTGTATAAAAGGAGCATCAGACACAAGGTTTTCACAGTCCCACAATCACATTATAAAACTTTCATCTTTAAACAATCGTCTTCAAGAACCAAGGCTACTGGAACACAGCTCAACAATTTCAAGTATTTCCCGCCAGCCACTCCAATACACCATTAACTAAAAAGGGGTATCTATATAATGCATAAGGATAACCTCTCGACTCTGGAATCTGTCAGCCACTGAAACTTCATTTTGTCTTATTACCGTCTTTACCCCTTTTGTTCAAGAAGGCTTTCTCAACCCCAAGCCAGGTTGTCTTAAAGCACCCCTTGTGTGCGTGCCTTCATGGAGAATATGAGCAGGTCCGGGCGCGCAGCACGGCCAGTGCTGTCCAGTTCAGCCCTGGTACAGTGGAGGGATGGACGGCCTGGAATATTCTGGGTAGACCCTTGAATTGAAACAAACAGCCAGATCCCCAAATTGTGCTGTGCATTTGCACTGTGTCAGTACAGCCGGGCAGGAGCTGACCCAGCGAGATTCAGCTTTGATGAATACCCAGCTGTTCCTGTGTTTCAATTCCCGTTTAGTTTCTCCTCTTTTCATAAAGAGATTACTGAGGTTTTCTATGTAAAATAATCCAGGAAGAGGTAAGAACTTTCCAAAAAGTTCTAGTCATGCCCTTGTGCTTTACAGTATTCAAACCAACCAATTAAAAATGCCAAAAGTATTTTAACTCTTGAAGGAAGATAAAACAGTTTCCAGTGTATTTTTGCTTATGCAGAGAACATCAGAACAGTATTTAAATGGGACATAAAAGTAAATTACTATTTCTGACATCAAAAGTGATTCAGCCATGGCTCAGAAATATACTTCTGGAATTGTTTTCCATAAAAATCTAGAAATAAAAGTTTTGACGTTTTTGCTTGCTGAAAGAGGTTTCCTTATGCAGGAGAAAATTGCATAGATTGGGGACTTTTATTATGTATTTACGTGGATCATGATTTCAACACAGTGTTGGTTTGTAGTGGTATAATCCAAGCAGCTTTACTGGAACCATTACTCTTGTTTCTTAATTTTACCACTAATTCTCCATTTTGCCTCCCCCAGGCTCTCACTGTGGTTCTGAAAGAGAGTGTCATTCTTCTAATGTCTTTGGGAAGCCTTGTCGATATTTCTGATTTTTTAACATATTAGTTTCTTTGTGTTGTCACTTCAACCAAATTTTCTTCTGATACATTCTGAATGTATTGTATTAAATATTGAAATTATTAAAGAATCACAAAACAGTTTCCATTATAAAACCCAGTTTTCAACGTGTAAATAACTTTACAAAATTTTCCTTTTGTAAAAATATCTCCCAGTAAATGGATATCTTACAAAAATCAACAACCTTGAGATAAATCTCAGTATGGGTGTTCATTGTTTCCGTCTGTCCTTTGTCCTAAACATTTCATTTTATTCTCTATTACTTCTATGTTCTAAGTATAAAGTATAGAGAAATGGTAAAAGAGGATCCTTGCTTTTAAATTGTTTAGAAAATTAAATTCTGGGTTGGCATCCCCTATAAAAGTTATAGAGGCGAAATAAACCACACGCAAAAAGACAAATCCTATGTTATCACTTCAAAGTAGTTAAAATGAAAAAATATGAGTTGTATATATGTTACTACAATAAAAAGCTAAAAAAAAATAAAAAATAGTTATGTGGGGGCAGCTCACTAAAGGAGTTTTTAAGTTTTCCCTGCTCACAGAACCTCCCGGCCCCCTCCCAGCCCCTTTCCAGCCCCCTCTGCCTGGCGTGGGCTCTGCCTGACCAGCATCTGAAAGGGACCTGCATCTGTGCCAACATTTGCCTGGGACCAGCAGCACCTTTAAATGAAACTAGGCTCATCCGAGCCAGAAATCATGCAACCTCTATTGGTAGCTTAGGCGGATTCCGGGTTTGTGTGAGAGTGCTCAAAAGGCACAGAACCTGACGTCTTGGATTAAAAGGTAACATTGAAAAATTAGAAAACACAAACTTCTTCATGGTCCGGACTCTCTCAATTCAGAGCCTGAAACCAGTACGAGCTCGCTGATTTGTTCCCTCTAAGTACTATTTGCTGATCGACCGCAGAAATATGAGGGCATGTCGCTGTACCTGAGCTGCGCCCAGTTCACTACCATTTAATGGATTTTCCGGAAGGAGTATTTGGGTGCAGCCATCCTGAGTGATAGGGTCAGATAGCTTGAATATGAATGTTGATGTTATCGGGAGGAGCTCCTTAACCGTGGACAGGTCACCTGGACTCCCTAGCTCCTTTTCCTCATCTATAAGATATGTGTAAGAACTCCCACCCTGTTGTTAGCCTCTTAAGGGTTAGGGAAACTCAGATGCATTAATATAGGTAAAAGAATTTATCAGCTTGCAAAGTGGAGGTTGAATGCAACTTAAAATCATCACCAGTCAGAACCTGCAGAACAATCTGGAAAATGCGAGCTACATTCGTCAGGACTTTCTGTGGGACCTACTTCCAGATATTTTAACTGCCTAAATCCTTAGGAACAAGGGAATATTTCAGAGCATGGCATTTAAGGCATTAGGCTTATTAGACCATGACTGTATGACATTTGTACATCTTACAAATGAGTTCTTTATCTTCCTTGTTGCCTATGAAAGTTATAAAAAAATGCTTTGGTGGCTGCCAACATAATAGGATTCCTTATGAAGCTCTATATTAAATTGCACTTGTCTGAACTCATTCTTGAGCATATAAGAACAAACAGGGTTTGATGACAGTTCTTACAGAAGAATCCCGTGCTGGGAATCAAACCTAGTTTGCATTAAACTTCCTGACTCTACTTAACTTATTGGGCATGGTTTCTTTTATTTCTTTTTCCCCCAAATCCTGGCCTTGTTCTGAATTTTCCAACTATTCCTGGAATAAGTAGGCTATATTCATCCATGTTTGCACTCACAATTTCCAGTGACTCTAATGGGAATTTCATGCAGCTAGGATGATAGCAATTTATGATCATTTTTGTAAGAAAGAAAGAGATTCTTTGGAGGCCTATTTTTAGTAGTCAGGTGAAACGTTTTTATAATGTCCCATTAGCATAGCTATTAATACGCTTGAGTATTAATATCTCTGCTGTGCACTCCCACACTTTGTTCATTTATATAAACTGAATTTATATTCTACTTGATTATGATCTTTCCCTTCCCTGCTAATATCCTTTTGGATTCCCTGGGCTCAGATCGATGGAGCCTTTATCTGTCATCTAGTCCAACCCACTGATTTTGCAGCAGATGAACAAGATTGAGAACCAGGGAGGTGAAGCGTTCCGCGGAGTACACCACAACTTGTTATTGCCAAAGCCGGCACTGGACACCAGGACTCCTGGCTTTTAGGCTGGTGTCCTTTGTAAGATACCATGGTTCCTTGGGAAATGAAATAAGTCATTTCAGATAGACAGGTTTTCATTAGAGCTGAAGGGTACATAACCTTTTTTTTTAAAACATTTTTTATTGTGAAATATATATTTAAAAAAGCAGTAAATTTCAAAGTACAACTTTAACAATTAGTTATAGAACAGATTTCAAAATTTAGTCTGGGTTACAGTTCCACAATTTCAGGTTTTTCCTTGTAGCTGCTCCAAGACACTGGAGACTAAAAAGAAATATCAGAATAATGATTCAGCAGTCATACAAATTCTTTATTACTCCTTCCTTCCTTTGATCCTTCTCCCAATCTTTAGGGATTTTTGGGTTAATGCCCATTCTAACTTTTTTCATGTTGGAAAGGGGTGTCGACAACATAGAATAAGGGGATGGAACTGGTTAATGTTCTTGGAGAGACTGACACCTCTGGGTTTTGGGACTTACCTGGCCTACGAGCCGTCTGAAGGTTTTAGGTTTCTGAAAAGCAAACTTAGTGCATGCAACTTTTGTAGGATCGCAGAGAGAGCCCTGAGTGTTCCTTAGGGTTAACAGGACTGATGTTGGTTAGGGTTTGGCAGACCTTGCCAATTAGCAATATCTAGCTGGGGCTTGCATAAGAGTACCCTCCAGAATAGCTTCTCAACTGCATTTGATCTCTTTTTGCCACTGATACCTTATTTTGTTACATTTCTTTTCCTCCTTTTGGTCAGAAAGGCATTGTCGATCCCACAGTGCCAGGGCCAGGCCCATCTCTCGGAGTCATGTCCCGCATTGCCAGGGAGACACATACCCCTGGATGTCACGTAGGGGGAGGGTAATGATTTTACTTGCAGAGTTGGGCTTAGAGAGAGAGGCCCCATCTGAGCAACAAAAGAGGTTCTCTGGAAGTAACTCCTAGGCATAGTTTTAGGTAAGCTTAGCTTCTCTGCTACAGAAATAAGTTTCATAAGAGCAAGCCTCAAGATCAAGGTCTTGGCCTGTTGACTTGGGAGTCCCTAGCATTTGAGAGAATAACAGGGGTTTCCCAGGTGGGAAAGTTTAATAGTTCCATATTCCCCACTCCCCCCACCACCCCGCCCCCTGTCACTCAAGGGAATTTGCCAATACTTTTTAATTATCAGCCCAGCATACTCTGGGATGTATCCAGGTATTACTTTAAGCTAGGTGTACAACCTTTTGATTGTGTGAAATTTGTTTAAACATTTTGCAATCAGTGTCTTTCTAAAACAGACAACCCAATCATGACTTCCTAAGCAGAGATAAAAGTTTATTTTCTTGATCATTCTCTTTCTTGATAATTCTTGGCAATTCTGTCTCTTGATGGTTCCAGTTCATCACTCATCAATAGCAGTAACTCCATGACTGCAGGTGGTGGTGGTAGTGTGGGGATAAGGTTATAACCAGGGCCTGAACCTGCTTTCTTAGAAAAGGTCGCTGACTCTGCAGGTGTTTTGACCTCTCCCTCTCCCTTGCATGTGCCTCTGAAAGTGCAGGAACCTGGGCAGGTTATATGGCAGCTGGCCTGGTGAGTGATTCGGTGCCGGAAGCCTTACCCCACCTCTCCCTGAGAGTTCACTCATGTTTTAGGGTATTTTCTGCTGAGTAGCCAAATGTCTTGTGACTTGCCATCAGAATGAAGCGCATTATGCTTTTTTCATCAGTATATAATGGGCCACAGGCACGCCCTTGACAGCTTAAACTTATCAGCACAGTTGTAGAGTTTTTGAATCATTCTTCACTATTTTAAGTAATTGTGTTAGGCTGGGTACAATAGCAATGTTACTTTGCTTCAAATTCTGATTCTGGGTCAAATCTTAAAGAGAATTAGGCACAACGTATAGCCTCAGTTTCCCCATCTACAGAAAGAAAATAGTACCTACCTCATAGAGTAATTATGAAGATTAAGGGAGAGAATGGATGCAACATGCCTGACTTAGTACCTGTTAGACAGTATGCTTTCAGTTTATTATCACCATTTCCTACTAATTGTGTTACATATAATTTTCTGTGAAAAAATGGAAACCACCATCTTTTCTCTTAAATATATTGTTCTAGTTTGCTAGCTGCTGGAATGCAATACACCAGAGATGGACTGGCTTTCAGTAAAAGGGGATTTATTTAGTTGGTGTATAGTTCTTCAGAGGAAGGGCAGCTAACTTTCAACTGAGGTTTGTTCTTACACAGGAAGGCACAGGGTGATCTCTGCTGGCCTTCTCTCCAGGCCTCTGGGTTCCAACAACTTTGCCTGGGGTGATTCCTTTCTGCATCTCCAAAGGCCTAGGCTGAGCTGCGAGTTCTGAGCTAAGATACACTCAGCTGCTTGGGCTATGCTACACTGAGTCTCTCATTTAAGCACCAGCCAATTAAATCAAATGTCATTCATTGCAGCAGGCATGCCTCCTAGCCGTCTGCAGATGTAATCAACAACAGATGAGGTTCACATGCCATTGGCTCATGTCCACAGCAATAGATCTAAGCACCTTCACGTAGCCAAGTTGACACCTGAATCTAACTACCATATATGTTAAGCGTGAAAGTTGTTTTAATGGTTTATTAGTTTAAGAAAATTATCTTACAGTTTAAAGAGCCACCGCACAGTACTTGCTAACATGCACCTTAATATGTAATGCAGTTTGGCATCTTCCCCAGGCTTGGTGGGAATAAAGCTACATGTTGGGATTTTGACGTGTTGAGTTGGGTTCCGTGCCTCACTGTCCCCGTGCGTCATTCCCTGACTTGAGCAATCACATGATGTGCACCAGTCTTTTCTTAGATGAAATGAAGACATATACTTTGCCACCTCCATACCTCCCTGGATTGTTATCGGGCTATGAGTTAGTGTTTCTGGAATGGTCGGCTGGAATTAGTAGGGGTGGTGCTGACTTATTTTAAACGTCCTTATCGATTCTTCACTACTTCTTCCTTTTTGTTCCTTTTAATTATTTTTAATAACTTTTTATTATGGGTATTTTCAAATGCATATGAAAGCAGAGAGGATCGTCTAATGAGCCCCAAATAACTCAACTCATCAATGATTATCAACATATGGGAGTCCCTTTCCCACCCTTACACCATAAGATAATTTTCTCCAGGCATCATACCATTTCATCCCTATGCATCTAAAGGATAAGGAGTCTTTTCTAAAAAAAAAAAAAAAAAAAAATCAAAAGTTCTTTTCTAATATCATCAAATAACCATTCTGTATTCAAATTTCCTCAATTGTCTCATGAATATCTTTTTACAATTACCTTGTTTGAATCAGAATCCAAATCAGGTGCACCTATCGCATTTGGTTGATCTCATCTGTCTCTTTTAATATTTGGGTTCCCACCCTCCTTTTTTTTTTTTTCTTCCTTAGTCACTTGTATTTGAAGAAACTGGGTCATTTTCTGATAGATTCCCACAATCTGGAAAGGGCAGTTGCATCACATTTGCCTTGTTTGATATGTCACTTTATCCTCTGTATTTACTGTAAATTGGGGAGTGGACAGAATCAGAGTTTTCTGGTATTTTGTTTCTGTTTTTGTTTTGGCTTGGGCAAGAGCCCTTCACATGTGATGTCTGCACGTACTGTTGCTGAACAGCACGAGGCTCATAATGCCTGGCTGACTCTCCTTTTGTGATTTGAAGACTGAGCCATCCCTGAGTTCAGGCATGGACAACCTGCTTCAGCTTACAAAACTCCTCATTAGCCTTTAGCCTGGTGGTTTTACCAGCCATTGCTAGCGCTTCCCTCTAGAGCCTTCATTTCGTTAGGGTCCTTAGCTCCTGAACCCTAACTGAATCAATATGTAACTCAATTCGAAAGAAAGCTTTCTCAAAAAATATTCCCTAGTGGGTGTTAGAAATACTGAGTGATTCTAATAAAATAATGGATTTTTGGTGAGTGATCTCATCATACAAAGTGTTTCACAGTATTACATAGAAACATACTTTTCAGGATGCTGATTAGAAAAAGAGGATACTTTATAAGCCTCAAAGAAAGATAATTATGAAAGATAATTAGTGAAGGGTAGTTTATTTACTCTCTTCCTACAAGCCCCAACTAAAGCATTGTTTCTAAGTGGTTTCTATGTAAAGAAATTGCAAGTGATTTAAAAATGCATGCAGATTGAGGCAATTTAAAATACTCCATGTTCCTTTTGATAATAATGTGAAAACATTAAATATTAAAATGTCCCTTTTAATAAAACATGACAGTGTGCCATTTTACAGAGCAGGAGTATAAGTCCTGTTTTTCTCACCTTTGCAGCCTACTCTTACTCCTTCTTCATTTCAGTCCTCTCATTGGTCTGAAAAAATTTTTGCTTTACCGCCTGTTTATTTCATCCCAGGTAGGTCTGATGCTGGAGTTGAATTCTGTACATTTTGGTCATGAGCCCAGCACTGCGCTACAGGCTCATCCACTGGAATATATAACATATTTTTAACCTCAAAGACATTGGTTCATCTTATGAATTATGGCCAAAAGTATATCAAAAATTTAGAGTTAAGATTTTAAAATTGTACCCAGGTTTCTGGGTATTATGTATCATCCCTTTTTTTTTTTTTTTTAATGTGGAATAACCTTCATCAGAATCATTTCAGGAAATGAGAAAAGTAGGATATGGTTATGAGTCAGCTATGGAAAACTACACCATGGAATGAATTAGTCAGAAGACATGTTTCAGTGGCCAGCCTGAGCTGTGTGCTATCAGGAAGTGGTGTGCCTTTCCATAATTTTATGTGCTGTAAATCATATGGCACAGCAATCCAGAGACCTGGAGTCTTTTTTTTGGCAATCGTAATTTTTCAGATAAAATTGAAAAGCCTATGAAGCAAAAACACCAATCCCTTTCTGTAGTTGGTCAGCCCTATTGTCCACTTGCATGGAATTCCACCCCTACTGTCGGCTCCATCAGAGAAGACATTTGTCCAAAATCCCACTGGGGCTGTGAGGTCAAGTTTGAGAAGTGATCAACTCTGACAGTCATCACTACAAAGGGGCGGCATCTATCCACCTCTTTTGTTTCTCATTTTTTGCATTCTAATTCCGCACATGCTTGCTACTATAAGCCGTGCCATTTATGGTCTGGAAGAGAGTTACTTCTCCTTGTTGTATTTCTGTTGTATTTTAGGAAGGCACTCTGAAATTCAGAGAAAGGCAGTTGCATTCCGATCGTCTATCATCATCTATGCAGAGCAAAGAAAAACTTGTGGAAGTTGGGCGGATTTAAAGGTGGAGTCGTGTAAAGTCCATAAAACTGCATCTCTGGGGGGAAACATCAAAAATATAGTCACTCACTAAAATTGCCATGGGGGGAGGCAGGTCAGTAGTTTATTGTCTTGTGGATAATATATTTGTTAATATATAATCAAGCCAGCCTCTTCCCTGTCTGTGATGCTTGCTATGTGTACATATAGAGTTCAATAATTATATTGATTTTATATTTATAAAAACTTTATAATTTGTATAAATTATTTATATATATTTTAGCCAGCACATCTAAAGACAATTCAGTTACCAGTGCGGCCTGTGGGTGAATAGTCACACTCCCATTGAAAATCTGGCATTCCAGATGCCCTTGGCACCCAGATAAATGTTTTATCTTGAAGAAATCCTATAAACCATGTTTCCCCTGTTTGCCATGTGAGGCAGTCTGGCAAGGCTCCCATAGAGAATTACTGGTCCAGGAGTTAGCCCACAGGCTTTAATGTTCTCCTTGCATGGTCTCACTTGGCAATCAGATGGTAAGAAGCAGCACTTTCTTCTTCCCCTCCTCCCTAAGTCAATACTTCTCAAACTTCACTGTGCATAGGAATCACCTGGGATCTTGGTAAAATGCAGAGTCTAACTCAGTAGATCTCAGGTGAGCCCCAAGATTCTGCATTCCCAGCAAGCTCATATGGGGTGCCAGTACAGCTGAGCTGGGATCACCAGTGAATATCAGGGGCCTCAGTCAAGGCCAGTGTTAGAAATGAACCACATCTGTGGAGTTTGCAAAAAGCCAAACCCCAGAAGGTGTCATTGCCTGCTATACCTACTTAACAGAACCTTCCCCTGTCCAGGCCTTCAAATCTCATCACATTAACCTCCACCCCACTAGGACTGGGCAACACCCCAGGGTGGAGTGGTGCTGTAAGGTGGACCTGGCATGAGTCCTTACCATAGAGGGGGCCAGGAGGGGCTCTGGGCATCATGAACTACTCTTCATCCTCCAAGCACACGGCTACCTACTCCAAACTCTGCCAAAGCCTTGTAAAAAGTCAGGTAATTCTTTCCTTTTCTCCATTGCCTGGACTCTTTCTGTGTGAGGGAGGTTTCTAAAATTATATGATCATCCACATCTTCTCATGGACCCACGAGCCTTACTTTTTGAGGCTTCATTCTGAAATTTTTTCTACCCAGTCCACTTTCTTCATCCCCCAACTTGCAGAGATTTCAAAAGTTCAAGGAGGTAAGGCAGGATTTCAGTTCTAGTGACCAAGATGGAAAGTGCTAGAAGTTCTCAGAATGAAGATTTAAGAGATTTGAGAATCTTTAAGGCTAATTTAAAGAAAGTGTCAAGGAAGACTAATCAGCAGAGGAGTTTTGCATCATAGAAACTTTGGCAGCTGTATTTCAGAATCACCAAGGGTTAGAACTCGGTTTGGGGACTAGCTGAAGAAACTGCTAAGCCAGAATGACAGAACTGCTCTCCACCTCTTCTGTTTTTCCCTTGATTGCCCCATTGGAAATAGGTTAAGTCTTTTTAATTGGTTATTTTTTATTACCATGAAGCTTCAAATAAACCAGCAAATCGGCACCATTATTTTAAAGTCCTAGGAAATATGATTCAAGGTCTGTCATTACTTTTTCCAAGGAAGAAACTATTATAGATATTTTCTGTGAGGATAAATTTCAGTAACTTCCAATTAAAAGCCAGCCAGCATATCTTCCATGTACCCTGTTTGAAAAGAAGCAGTGTTCAGAATGTAAGAGTAAAAATAGTTACTATTGGCATCCATTCATTCTTGACGTGTCTGGTAGTGTAATGGGTGCCTCTGAAAGCCTTTTCACTATTTTCCTTGGGTCTTTTGTTTAAATAAAAAAGAGCCCCATTCCAAATGATTGCCAAGAATGTGTCATCTGACAAGTCAAGTTTAATCATTGTCATCAAGTTGCCTGCCTTACTTTATCAACATCAGTGAGTAGTATGGTTTTGCATATATGAATGAGTTACTTAGCTCTGGTTATTGGATGATGGCAGGATCTGAATTTGGAATGTGGAGCTGCCATCAGATGATAAAGCTCTGCGCACGCCACCACGTTTGGAATTTGTCAGGAGGTAGCTGGGTGTAATGTAGCGTGGTGAACCGGAGCTATTATTACATTCCTGTCTAATCATTTTCTTTCAGAGACTTTTCATTGAAAATATTAAGGCAAGCAGTAGATAGAAATTTCTGCTTCTACAGAGACCATATGTGAGAATTTTATATTGTTATATGCTCTTTGGTTGGAGGTCCTAGAGCCCCCTTAGACTTTGGTTATTTGCAGTTCTTCCATTTATTTTTAAAAATAGTTCCTTCTTCACCTTACTGGAAAGATGACAAATCTGGAATTTTGCTGTGGAAGTAAGAATTGCAATAAGAATAACAATACTCTAAATGATATTTCAGGCTCCCAGAGAGGGCTTTAGGCCCATATGAAATTCCGTGAATAAACTTCTGTGGAAATCCTTCTAGCGCATTCCAAAGAGAGTAAGTTGGACCTGCTCCAGCTCCCCATCTCTGTGCTCCTGTGCAGCAGCAGCAGCATCTGCCGGAGGGCGGTCAGAGGGCCTCGAAATCACACTGGGAGTCTGCATTCAGTAGCTCCTGGGGTCAGTCTGGGTGGTCAGGTCTCCCCTGTGGGACTGTCTGATCCTTGAGGAAACATGTCACCCTTGGTCCCCAGCACCTGACGTGGTCAGTGCCCGGCACATGGTGGGAACTCAGAATGAATGAATGAACGAACAACATGGGTAAACAACTTCACACCTAACTCCCCTCACCAGTATTTCAGAAGAATGTCAGCCGTTGAGTTTGTGACCTTCTAGGTCTCCATTATTTTCCTCCCCATGCCTGCACCCCCTCTGTTCTGCCTCCTAGGGACTGCTTCTCAACATACTTCCAGCTCGTGTTGCTTTATGTGTCTTGGAGACAAGGAGGATGTTGTGCAGTCCTGTTTTAACCTGAACTGGAGCATCAGCAGCGCCACCCTGACTGTGGGAGCATAGTAATTTTCTAAGCTTATTTCCCTAACCGGTCATTATTAGGTCTTAAGTACCCACCAGTAGAACTGATTTTGCGCAACCACAGTGAATCATCTAGTAGATGCACTCCCAAACACCCAAACAGACCAGAACATCACCTAAGCTACCACCAGGTTAGAAAAATGAACGCTGATGGAAAAGAAATAAAAATAATAAGTATATTAAGTCATAGGTTAAGTCTTAGAAAGTGCCTTCATGACAGATTACATGATTTGAACACAGGCTGCCAGACCGTGGCTGCTGTCTGTCTGTCTGTCTTCCTCTCCCCCAGTACCTCAGAGGGCCACCAGCAGAACGTGAGGCCAGTCCCCCAGGACCAGAACCAGTTTTGCAAGGGCATGGTGCCTCGTTTTGGCCAAAGGATGTACGCCTTCCTCTCACCTAGGATGGAGTGACACAGCCAGTGAGAGCCGCATTCGTGGGATTTGGGTATATACCCCAACATCCGCCAGACAAAATCTTAGTCCCTTTCCTGGGTGTTTGACCACAACCAGTTAGTTTATCAGCCACACAATTTAGCAGAATCGCCAGACCTGCCCAAAAAAGAAGTGCAGAGAGGAAAAGCACGCATTTCTTTGTAATTGGTTTGTAATCTGTGATAATCCTTTGCTGGAACTCCCAAAATAAATGCAGAAGAAATAAAAACAGTGGCATGCATAAATGGACACTGTTTGTGCTACATAAGTAGAAGGGACATTTCACAATTGTGGCCTTATTCTGACGATATAGAAGGATCTAGAGTCCAGAGGGAAAAAGATTATTGATTATTCCCAGCAAAGCAGAGAGGAAGGTGTTTTTTCACTTTAAGAAAACCCAGTATATGATGATCCAGTGTTATAAACATGATAAATAAGAGGTAAGTCCTGCTGTGCCATATTTTGAACAATATTGTATATAAATGGTTTCTATGAAAATGTGAATCATTTTTTGTAAAGACAGCTTTATTCAAGGCACACTGTGATGAGTATTTTAAATTAGCATGTGTGTGGTGGAATGCAGATGGTAGAAGCATTTTGTATGTATTTTCTCTTTTAATCCTCAGAACAACCCCTGGAAGTAAATGGCTTCATTATCTTTGTGTGCTTTAGGGATAAAAGAAATGGGGCTGTGATGGTGAGTGACCTAGCCAAAGTCCTGGGAATGTGAGGGGCGGGGTTGGGAGTTGAATTGTGTCGCCTGCATCCAAACCCCATGCTTCTGCCACCATACCCTTCTGCTTCAGTTATAATAAAATACTGATAATATCATGACAAGCGTGAGTAATAATGGCACCAACAATTTTGAATAATCACCACTTCTTATATCTATTGTTAGGTTCCTTACTTCTATATGGCATTAGAAGTGTCCTTCACTTTATCAAAGGGGTCCTTTGAATATCTGGCTTTCCTGCGTGAACGTACATTTCCTGATGTGCTAAGGCCCTATGTGCCTAAAGACCCGTGACCTGGAAAGCCCCAGCTGCTGTCCCCTGTGGCCTTCTTGAGTGGACAAATGGAGGGGAGAGAAGCATTCAGTCCTAGATTAGAAGAACAGTTATCTTTTCCAAACTCTTCCTTCTCTACACGTGTTGACTGAGACCAGCAAAGTTAAATTGATGCCACGAATCACCAATTCACCAATGGCCATTCTGAGCTATAACCTTAGACTTCTTTGTTTCCAATCTGGGGCTCTTCTTCCTGCTTGGTTTGGCTCCACCCCGAGCTGAAAGTTTGGGAGCCACTGTTAATTAAGACTAATAAGAAAATTAAGGTGACAGGGCCTGAAAGATCAGTGTTCATTAGTTGGATAAGAGGATTCAATTTCAAAAATTTAGTTATACCCAAATTTAGAATGTAGGTATTTTTGGAACAATATGTAAAAATGACTTCACTTGTAATAAGGGCCCAAACTAAATACAAAATTACAACTAGGGTTTAAATTTGTGTCATGAAAAAAAAAAGTCTGTTTATTGTGCTATTGTCTTGCTTATCTTTATAAATAAGCAGTTTTTAGATTTCCATATTATATATTTCTTGACAAAAATATTGTGACCAACTTTTCAAACAGATAAAAATTATCAAAAATGTTAAGACAGTAAGTACCCTATCAGGATTTAAATTCTCTGCATTATTGAAATTTTTGAAATAGAAGCACAGTACATTCTGTAAACAGCTTTGAGATCTATTTACCTACCGTTATAGTACTTTTCTCATCTTTGTCTTGTAATAAAGTTGATAAATACTTTGCTTTGAGCCATAAGAAATATTCTGTTTTCATTAAAAACATTCATGATTTTATTTGATCTGGAATTGTAATTTTCTATAGTGCATAATCTAATTCAACCTATCTGTATAGCTCATTTGAACAATTAAAACACAGGAAGCACAGAATAAGAAAGAGGTCCTTTAATCCTGTATAGATTATTGGAATGCCTGGAAACATCCTAGAGTATATTAAGCAGATTATCAAAAAGTACTGGCAAAGTCCCCTGAGGGAGGGGAGAAAGAATATGGAACTATTAAACCTTACCACCAGGGAATCCCCTGATATTACGTCAAACTTTTAGGGACACCCAAATCAATAGGCCATGCCCTCGATCATGAGGCGTACTCTCGTGAAGCTTAGGTAGGTAGTGGAAAAGCTTATACTACGTATAGGCATGCCTAAGGCTTACTTTTGGAGTACCTCCGTTGTTGCTCAGATGTGGCCTCAGTCTCTCTAAGCCCAACTCTGCAAGTGAAATCATTGCCCTCCCCACTATGTGGGACATGACATCCAGGGGTGAAAGTCTCCCTGGCAACCTGGGAGATGACTCCTAGGGATGAATCTGGCCCTGCACCGTGGGATCAACAATTCCATCCTGACCAAAAGGGGGAAAAGAAGTGTAATTAATAAAGTATCAATGGCCCAGACAGTTCAAATAGAGTCGTGAGGCTACTCTGGAGGTTGCTCTTACACAAACTTCAGGTAGACTTTGCTACCTATCACAACTTGCCAACCCCCAACCAGGACCATTCCAGCCAATCCTAAAGAACACCTAGGGCAATATATAAGACTCCACAAGGGTTCCAGGCACTAGAGTAACTCCAGAAACTACAACTTCCAGATGAGTCCCTGGTCCATATAAATCTTGAAACCTAGCCCAGCCTCTCCAGAACATCAGATACTTCCATCTCCCTACCCCATATTAGTGACAGATTCTTCCGATATGAAAAATTTAGAATTGCCATAGCCCAAACCCTAAAGAGAGATATAGAAAGATCAAAGGTGATGGTGGAATTATACATAGAAGATAGGACTTAACAAATGAATATGAATGCTGACTCATTAAATTGATATCTCTTTTAGTCTCCAGTATTTTTGAGCAGCTAGAAGTAAAAACCTAAAATTGTGAAACTGTAACCCATGACAAAGTCTGAAATATTTTCTACAACTAAAAAATTGTGGTACTGTGCTTAGAAATTTATAGCTTTTTGTATATATATTATTGTTCACAAAAAAAGAAGGAAAAAAAGTCGATTGTGATGATAGAAAAGTATTTAAGCCCTCTAGTCTCCTATATTCTGGAGCAGCTAAAAGGAAAAATCTGAAAAGATTGTATGGTAGCCCATGACAAACTCTGGGATCTGTCCTGTAACCACTTGTTGAAGAGTGCTTTGAAAACTATTGCTTTTTCATTTCTTTGCTTTGTATATATGTTATACTATACAATAAAAAAAGTTAAAAGAAAGAAAAAAAAATTCATGATTATTTAGAAAAGTTATTAAACTTATACATCTATCAATTAATCAATTGATTAATGTCTAGTTCAGAATATGCTAGCACAATGAAATGTTGAATTCTGTCTCAGTGCCATCAAAATAAAAACTGGGGGGAAACACGATGTGGAGCGACTGCACTGCTGAGAGCATTGATAGGCTAAGTATAGCCGCAAAAGTCCACCTTCCCCAGCTTTAAGGGTCATTTTGCAGAAACCAAAAATGCACCATTTCGTGATGTGGCCTGTTTTGATTATTGATATATTGTTAGTTCCAAAGTTCTTAGTCATCCAGCATATATATCTAGCCATTCAAAACAAATTTCATATTCAGCTTTGAAAGTAAAAAAGTGTCTTGCAATGAAAACACGATGTCTTAATTCAGGGCTTTTCAAAAAATGGTGAAGTGCTGCATGGGATTAGGACCACAGATCTTGGTGCAGAATCCTGCTTCAGACATGGGACTCGTCGATCTCACTCTCCTGGCCTCTTCATGACGGTGTTTTACTTGTTCCACTGGGACTGTTTTTTCCCAAACAAAACATCTCCTAGGAGGTATTCAAGTACATCGCCCAGGAACGGTAAAGGGGGAGAAGGAGGTTGGGGGACAAGTGGTGTGTAGATGACGGTAGCCTTCCACGAAATCCTGGTCTCCTGAGAGGTTTTCTCTTGTCTGCACTGGAAGGCCCTGTGCTGTTTGGGTGATGCTGCTTTGGCCTGGGCTCCCAGAGGCTAGACAGTAGGGGTCTGAGCTCTTCCCTGATTTTTCTGCCCCTTTGTTCTTGGGGGAGGGGCGGGGGGGCAGGGGTTGTGGGTACGGCCTCTTGGGAGTTTTTCTGTGACCCTTTGTGTTCCAAAGAAAATACTACCCACAAAACCCACTGTGAGACCTTTTAAAAAGAATGGGCTACAACTCTGCAAGTCTCTACGTGCGACAGGACGTCGAGGGGTGAAAGTTTCCTTGGCTGTGTGGGTGATGACTTCCAGGGAGGAGCCCGGTGGTCCTGAAACCGTGGGATCAACAGTGCTGTCCTGACCAAAAGGGGGAAAGAAGTGTAACAAATAAGATATCAGTGGCTGAGAGCATTCAAATAGAGTTGAGAGGCTACTCTGGAAGCTATTCTTATGCAAGTTTCAGCTAGACATTTCTACTTATCATGGTTTGCCAAACCCCAACCAAAAACATTCCTTCCAACCCTAAAGAACACCTAGGGTTTTATCTGAGATTCTACAAAGATTTTATGCACTATGATTACTTTTCAGGAATCTACAACCTCCAGATGGGTTCCTTGGCCAGTAAGTCTTGAAGCCCAGGGGCTAGCCTCTCCAGATCATCAACTAGTTCCATCCCCCTATCCGATACTATTGACAGCCCTTTCCGACATGAAAAGTTAGAATGGGCATAGCCCAAATACCCCTAAAGATTGGGAAAAGTGTCAGAGAAGAAGGTGGAGTTATACAGAGAAGATAGGATTTAACAACTGAGTATGACTGCTGAATCATATTGATAATTCTTTTTAGTCTCCAGTGTCTTGGAGCAGCTAGAAGGAAAAACCTAAAATTGTGGAATTGTAACCCATATCAAACTCTGTACTCTGTTCTACAACTAATTGTTGTGGTGTGCTTTGAAATTTATTGCTTTTTTGTATATGTTATTTTTCACAATTAAAGTTTTAAAAAGATGGGCTCCAAAATAGAGGTTTAGGATAATGTTTACTCACACAGCAATGTACATCCCTCTTACCCAGAAGGCCATTTTTAATAAGTCATGCACTTATGACTAATCATTTTCTCCATTTTTCCCCCCAGATAGGGCAGGGTAATAGGTCAAGCTACTTCTACCTTTCCTGTTTCCTCTTTCAGTGGGAAAAATACATTATCTTTCCATATCTCAAATGGAATTGAACATTTCTTGTCAAATACACATCTCAGGGAAAAACCTGTTGCTATTATAAACCACTTCCTCCTATTCTCCAGTTCCTGGTATGGTGGATTTTGTTTGTACCCTTTGACTTCTACTTTCTGAGCTGGAGACTTAGATGTGTTTGATTATTACTTGAGAACTGTACATTTATCTTCAAACTACAAAGGCGATTTTGTTTTTAAACTGCAATCATTTTTTTTCATCTCCTTTGTATCATTTTCTAAAATAAATAGCAGTTACACACTTGTGGATAATATATTAGCATCACATCAAATAAGTTAATGCTTAATTATACCAGTAAATGATTTTAAGTTAGAGCCTGTTAGTTTGAAACAAAGAAAGAAAATTCTCTATTTTCAAAAAACTTAGTGGTAAGAAATTCCAACAAATTCTATACTTTTTTTTTTTTTGTCGTTGCCTCTTAGAGCCAAAGTTTAATAAGTTCTCAGTCTGTTGGCAAGATTGTTTGGGGCAGAGATTGTTTTTAGGTGTTTTGTTTCTTTTTTTTTTTTTTAATGGGAAAAAAGTAAAACTTTTGCCTATAGTGATTTCTAGCCATTTTCTCATAAGTCACAGAAATGTTCGTTTTTATCCATTCTATTTCTTTTAGCATCTTTATATGACCAAAGCATATACTGTTTCTCTAGGGATTTTATGTTATTTAAGATTGACTGATGTCCTTCAACACTTCTCTATGTGTTTTTCAGCCAAGCAGTTGGCCTATGGACAATATCAATCTCTTCTTTGGACCTTTCTGAAATGACAGCTTTAAAGGGGGTTTGTATGAAAAGAGGTACTTCTTTCATGTTGAATAAGAAATTAAATGAGCATGTTTGATGTGCTGGAATTATTCTGAGGATGTTAGCACAGACCTGCTTAATTTTAGATCCCAGAGCTGTCATTCTCAGTCAAAGGTGGTATCAGCACCCCTTCCGGGGACATGTGAAAATCCATGGGAGACCCTGGGGTAGTAGCAAGGAGTGGGAAAGAGCTGCTAGTGCTTAGGAGCACGGTGGTCTGGAGGAGGGCAGGCTTCAGGTAGGGATGCTTTACATTCTAAAATGCAAGGGTAGGGTGCATGGTTGGTTCAGTGGTAGATGCTTGCTTTCCATGCAGGAGATATGAGTTCGATTCCCAGACCATGCAACACCCCCCCACACACACACCCCTCCCCAAAAAAACTACCTTAAAAGCAAGGGACAGTGCATTTGGTTTCATCCAAAATGCCACTAGTGCAACGAGTTAAGAAACACTAAGGGAAATCATTAGCTGTGAAATAATGATGGATCTTTGTATCTAGTTTAGCTCCCTCGTCCTGCAAAAGAGAAACCTGAGTGCCCACATCAACTTTTTTTTAAGTGTTTTCCCTTCACCCCTGTCCCACATTGCAGCAGTTCTCACCAGAAACCACAAGACCCCAAAATACACTTCCTCATTTCTAAAATGACTTTCTTAGTCATGACTCAAATCAATTTTTGGTGGGAGATCAGCATTCATATCCTCCACTAGCTAAATCTGCCATCAGAAAATGCTGAGCCCGTGGCCAGCTTGTCCTCTGTCCAGGCCTCAGAAGTGGGGGTGATATGCGCTGGGCGGGCAGAAGGGCCCTTCGTGCAGTGCTATAATCTCCCCATGGCTGTCAAAAGTGAACTTGAGATAACATTGAAACATGGGGTGGTTTGGGCCTGATTTTTGTGAATTTTCTCTGCTTTTGCCTTCTGGTTTAGTTTCTCTGAGAGAACATGTCCCACTAAGAAGTATTTGGGGCCTCTGGGCTGAACAACACTCCAGCCTGTGCCCCAGTGGCA
The DNA here is from genome assembly GCA_004026745.1 of Myrmecophaga tridactyla. NCBI lineage: Eukaryota > Metazoa > Chordata > Mammalia > Pilosa > Myrmecophagidae > Myrmecophaga > Myrmecophaga tridactyla. Next base: position 59,862 of record PVIY010000890.1, read on the forward strand.
GGTGTGGTCCATCCAAATGCAACCCAATGGTGGTTGTTGTCCATCCAAATGCACCCCAATGGCAGGTGTGGTCCATCCAAATGCACCCCAGTGGCAGGCATGGCCCATCCAAATGTACCCCAATGGCAGGCGTGGTCCATCCAAATATACCCCAATGGCAGGTGTGGTCTATCCAGCCATACCCCGATGGAGAGGTGAGGTTGTCCTAGATGCCCTCAGCACTGACAGTGGGGAGGAGAATTTTACTAATAAATGGTCTAGCGAGCTTTGCAAACATGAAGTCATATATTAAATGCCCCCTCTATCTCATGCTTTCCTGACCTCCATGGACAGATCTTTTAAGTTCACATCACACAGCCCTCAGGGGCTTCCTCCCGGCCAGCCCTTGGCAGCCTCGTGGCCAGCTTTTCCTCAGCATGCATCCCTGCATCCGTCGCCTGCTGCTTGCTGAGGCTTAGGAGAGAGCAGAAGTGGGTGCTTCTCGAGAGCAGGGGCCGTAGATAGTTTACCTTATTCTCTCTCCCAGGGCTAGCATGGCTTCAGGAGCAGGAAACATGCTCAGAAAATGTCTGCTGAATGAATGGGGGAAGAAATACCAAATAGCCTAAATCTCAAAACCAGATTTCCCCCCACATCTTTTTAAACTTTTAAATGGTACTGATTATCTTGTTGCTGTTTTTTTCTCTTTCTTTCTTTCTGTAAATTCCTCTCTTAAGGTCAGTATTTTAGAGTTTGCAGATAACATAAGTGTTCATTCATTCAGGCATTGAGTCAACAGATAGTTACTAAGTCACTGGAGTGGGGCGGGCAGAGCTGGGCGCCACGTGAAAATGCACCCTGCAGCAGGGCTGGCCGTTTTCCAGCCCTCGGGGAGTGCGCAGGATGCTAAAAAGTAAACCCTTTTTAGGTACAGTCGTCACACCCACTAGGAAGGAAATAACCATATATAGGGTCCAGGGTGACTTTTCTGAGGAGTGATATTTAAATTGCTATGAAAGTGGGAGTCAGCCGGGAGATGTGGAAGGTGCGCCCCAGGGAGTTAATAGCTGGGAAGGTGGCCCTAAGACAGGACGAGGACCCATGGGGCTCTGAGGAAGTGGGGAAAGGACAGGGTGGCCGGAGCCGGGCTGTGGAGGAGCCAGCTCACGGACCAGCTGCTGGATTTTCTCCCAAGAGCAAGTGGAAAAGCTATAGAAGGCCTCAGGGAGAGAGGGACAAGGACATTTTCTAACACATGCTTTTGGGCAGGGTCTGAAAGAAAGGAACTCAGTTGTTCCTTTTCCAAAGCTCACCTTCCAGAATGCATCCTGTTCTAGTTTGCAAGCTGCCGGAATGTGATATACCAGAAACGGAATGGCTTTTTAAAAGGGGGATTATGTTACAAGTTTACATGTTCTAAGGCTGTGGAAATGTCCAAATTAAAGCAAAGCTATAGAAACGTTCAATCGAAGGCATCCACGGAAAGATACCTTGGTTCAAGAAGGCCAGTGATGTTCAGGGTTACTCTCTCAACTGGAAAGGAATATGGTGAACATGGTAACATGTTAGCTTTCTCTCCAGGCTTCTTCTTTCATGAAGCTCCCTCAGGGTCATTTTCCTTCTTCATCTCCAAAGGTCTCTGACTGCATGGGCTCTAAAGCTTTTTCCAAAATGGCTCCCTCTTAGAGGGTTCCAGTAAGCAACCCCACCTTGAATGGGTGGAGACACATCTCCCTGGAAACCATCTAATCAAAAGTTACCATCCACAATTGGGTGGATTGCAACTCCATGGAAAAAATAAAAAAAAAAAAAAAAGCTCCCACCCAGCAATATTGAATGAGTATTAAAGGACATGGCTTTTCTGGGGTCCATAACAGATTCAAACTGGAAAACATCCCAAAGCATGTTTCGCACCTGGTACATGTGGTCCAGTTGCTGTCAGGTAGCAGGCATAGAAACTGATGGCAGGGAATGGGGGTGGGGTAGCTGCTTCCAGCCCTGTCCTAAGAGGCAGACTCATCACTGACCACTCATCCCCTGGGGCATAGGAGTTAAAGAGGGGTAGGGGTGGGGCTCAGGAATGGCCTGGAGAGATGGAAAAAAGGATGGTGAAAGCTATGGGCAGGGACTGAAAAAGCAGACAGAGAAAGGCTGGGAGAAATGAGAGGGAAGAAGAAAGATGAAATGAAGGGACAGGGTACAGGGACACAGTAACAGTCCACACTGGCCATGTACCTCTAGGTAGGCCCCAAGCAGGTAATTCCCTAAGGCAGGGGTCAGGCTCCCCTCCTCCCACACTGCTCAGAGGGCCTTGCAGCTCCACCTTCCCTGGTCCCGCTTCAGCCAAAATCTTCTTCTGTAGCATCTTTAAGCATTTTGGGCTTAGTCACCCTTGGCCCTCAGGTTAAATTGGAAAGGGGGGGGGGGTTTGCTTGGCTCCCTCATCTGGACTTTTCAGAATATCCAGTAACCTGTCCAGTCTTACCTGTGACAGGGCAAATCTGAAAGGTGGTGTTTTTTTTTTCCTTGTGTGCTTTTTAAAAGTTTTTCAAATGCAACAAAGGTGCAGGAAGGTTCTGTTTACCAAGGACTGCTCTGCGCCAAGTTCTGGGCTGGGCAGGGCCTTTGTTTACACGAGGGCATCAGAATGCCCCGGAGGGCTTGTTCAAACACAGTTTCTGATTGTGTTCATCTTCTGTTGCATGAGGAACAAATGACCTCAAACTTAGTGACTCAAGACGACACCCATTTATTAGCTGGCAGTTCTGCAGGTCAGAAGTCTGGGCCGCTGGGCTGTGTTCTGTAGAGGCTCAAGGTCTTACAAGGCTGAAATCAAGTTCACAGCCAGCTGCGTTCTTCTCTGGAGGCTCTGGGCAGGAATCTGCTTCCAGGGTCACACAGGGTGCAGGCTGATTTTGGTTCCTTATGGTTGTAGGGCTGAGGTTCCCGTTTCCCTGCTGGGGGGCACTCCAGCTCCCAAAGCCCCCCCTCACGTTCCTTACCCCCTCCAGCCTCAGAGCTAGCAGCGGTGCATTGACTCTGATTTCCAAAAGGGCCTAGTCCCTTTAAAGGGCTTGCCCTAAATAATCTGCCTTTCTAAAGTCTACTCTGCTATAACATGACCTGATTATGGGAGCACAGGCTGTCCTAGTCATGGTCCCTGGATTCTGCCAAGTGTGCACGTCAGGGCCAGGCATCGTTGGGCCATCGTAGCCACCCATGGCAGATGGGGAAGGGGAGAGGAGCAAGAATGTGACGTTCTAACAAGTCCCCAGGTGATGAGAGTTGCCAATTCTAGAGTAACCTTTGACTTCAAGTGTGCCGAGTTTGCAGATGAGAAAACTGAAGCTCAGATTACTGTCTTGCAGTAACATTCAAAATTTGCAGCAACTGTTGGTTGCTTAGTCACCCTTTGGGCACAGACCAACCCAAACAGATGCCACAGGCTACGCGGGCAGGCCCCAGCTGTAATGACTGTAGTGGCCATGCTGCAGTCTGCCCATTGCCCCAGGACACACTGCATGTAAGCGCTGCAGCCAGGGCTCCCACCCAGGACTGTTGACCTCTGAGGCCAGGTTCCTCTGACCCCCAAGCCCAGTCTTTGGCAACTCTGCCATGCTAAGATTAAAAGGAAACCTTGGGCTAGACGAAGGCTTAAGTCAAGAGAAGAGGAAGTAGAGCAGTTTATCCATTCCAAAATCCATCTTCTTTTGAACATTCTGTCTGCTCAGTGTTCTACAAAGCTGCCCTTCTCAAAGTTAAAATCTGTATTAGTTTCCTAGGGTAATCTGCTGTAGCAAATTACCACAAATTTGGTAGCTTAAAACAACAATTTATTATCTTACAGTTCTGAAGGTCACTTACAGTTCTGGTCTCAGTGGGCTAAAATCAAGCTGTTGGAAGGGCCAGTTCCTTCTAGAGACTCTGGTGGGGAGGGGAGCCTGTTTCTTGGCCTTTTCCAGCTTCTAGAGGCTGCCTGCATCCCTTGGCTCTTGGCCCCACATCACTCCAGTAGCACTGTCTCATACTCTGATCTGCTGCCTCCTTATAAAGGGACCTTTGTTAAAGGAACCTTTGTGATTAGATTGGGTCTAACCACATAGTCCAGGGAAATCTCCCCATCTCCAGGTTCTTAATCAAATCACATCTGCTAGTCCCTTTTGCCCCAGATGGCAACATATTCACAGGTTCTGGAGATGGCAGTGTGGATGTATTTGAGGGGCTGTTATCCAGCCTCCAACACCATCGAAGGCCCGCGTATGTATAGATCATAACAAACACTCGCAGAGCTTCCTAGGTGCCTAGCCTTCTTTAGATGCTAGGCCACTGGGTGCCCACAACCACCAGAGGAAGTAGGTTCTTTTATTCTCCTTTACAGACCTGGAAACTGAAGCACAGAGAAGTTCAGAACCTTGTTCAAGGCCACACAGCTAAGACGTGACAATGCCAGGATTCAAATGAGACTCCATGCTCATTGCCACTGTTTTGTCATCTCTCACAAATATACTGATATAAGTCAGACCAGTGTATGTATGTGTTAAAGGAAGAAGCCAACCTCTCCATCTTCCCTGCTTCTACCTCTGACCTGTGTATTACTACCAATGTTTCTGTTAAAGATTCCACTCTCCCTCCAGTCTCTCGGGTGGGAAAGCAGTTCATCACTTTCATCTTTCTTTCCTTGTTTTCCAAGGCTGATTAGTGACAAACTTTGTCACTTCTGCCCATCTCTGAAATATTGTTCCAGTCAATATTGCTGCAAAACGAACTACCTCAAACAATGGTTTAAAGCAACAAAGTCATTTCATTTGCCCATGAATCTGCAATTTGTGCAGAGGTGTTTTTTTTTCTGCTCCATGTGGCATCTGCTGGGTTTGCTTGGCTGGGGACTAGAGAATCCACTCCAAGATGTCTCACTCAGATAGCTGGCAAGTTGTGCTGGCTGTCAGTTGGCAGCTCAGCCAGGGCTTAGGGCCAGGGGCCTCAGTTCCCCTCTGTGGGCTGTTCGGGCTTCCTGATAGCCCAGGGCCTGGGTTCCAAGAGCAAGTGTCCCAAGAGAACAAGGCGGAGGTGCATGGCTCTTTCATGACTCAACTCTGGAAGTCACATGATGTTGTTTCCACCATGTGGCACCGCTTGAAGCATTCACAGTGGCCTTCCTAGGTTGAAGGGCAGGGGACATACACGCTACCTCTTAATGGTGGAATGGCAAGGTTCTACGAGGCCATGTGGATGATACTGTTGCAACGGCCTTTGGGAAATTCTGTATACCACAGTTGTCTTTATCATATCTCCCTACAACACCCCCACCACACCACACACAGCACCCCCCCCCAAACCCTCCATGTATGAATATATTATCTCCCAGCCAAAATTTCTGGGCTATGATCTAAAAGAAGATTTTTGCCTAGCATATTGATTTATTGATTTTGATATTCTTTCCAGAATATATATTTTTTTAAATGCCATCCCATTAATGACCTGAACTGTTCTTATTTTAAAAAATAAATCACGGGCGGGCAGCAGTGGCGCAGTGGCAGAGTTCTTGCCTGCTGAGCCAGAGACCTGGGTTCGATTCCCAGTGCCTGTCCATGCAAAAATAAATAAATAAATAAATAAATCGCGCAAAGGTAGGACTTTCCAGCAAATTCAGGACATCAGATTAACAAACGAGCCATTAGCCAGTGCCAGGCAAAAATTCAGATGATCAAAGAAGTTTGTTCAAAAAGTACACTTCATCTGCCACACAGGAGGAGAGGAAGAGAATGTTAACTTTCCTAATACCTTTTTCTTTTCCAGGTAGGAATGAGAAAAATGCAGGGCTGTGTCCTTTTGTCACCCTTTTCAAATGTAACCCAGTACCCAAGTCACTTATCTCTTCCTGAACTTTTTGAGCATTGAGATGGCATCGTTAAACAGAGGAGTCTCCACCGGCCACCACTGCCCCTGCCTCTAATATCCTGAACTCTCTCTGTCTACCACACACAGACATGGCATCATTTATATCATCTTGTCAGTCTAGCTGCAGTCTTGTCTCCCGATTGCCACCTTGAATCCCCTGGAGGGACAGAGACTGTGCCATAGGCTCTGAAGCCCCCTCGTATGGAACACCTAGTAACGCCTTGGGAAGTATCTCTTGACTGATTGGACGGGGGGCCGTTTAAGGGGTACTGCTATGCCTTATTCTTCCTTGTACCTCTGGTAAAGGGTACTGTATTTAGTTGTGTGCATCCTTTCACGTTTATTGAGGGTCTTCAGTGTTCCCAAGTGTGTGATTTGGTCTCCCCTTAGTTTAATGTGGGAGACCAATTAAAATGTCATAATGCTACGAACTAGAGGTTCATGGTGCTATGAGGACACGGAATAGGTATAATTTGGATCATTCAGCCCAGTCATGGGAGTCAAGATGGCACAGAGCAGGTCCTTAATAAATGGCAATTGAATGAAAGAACAAAAAAATGGCTTAGACTTCAGATTTGGAAGTCTATTCTTAATCCCGAACAGCCCACACAGGAATCTGCTCAATGTAGGTGCTTGAAAAATATGTCAAAAGAATCAACTATTTCTCATCTCTAGATAGTGAACAGCCAGCCCCAGAAAAGCCCACCTGTCCAGGAAATTTTCCCCTTAGTGATGCATTCCTGGGGCATGGAGACTTTGATCTCCAGAAGTTGCCAATTAAACAGAACTTCTCTAGAAAGGCCTTATAAGTTCAACAGCTTTCATCATTAGCCCCATAGTGGGAACAAGGTTATGAGATAACATTGCAGTCTTGTTAGCAGGGATATTCAGTGGGTGAAGCAGTCCCAGGGAGAAAGGAGGAGACCTGCATGTGATGTGGGGCAGCAAGAAGACTGGAGAAATAATGCAGATGAGAAAAGAATAGATGAGGGCATTTGGCAGTAATAAGAACGAGCTAGACAAATTTGTGCAGAGAGAGCACTGAACTGGGAATCGTTGGCAATTGCTGGATGTTCTCCACGGGACTCACTCCAGAGCCTCCATGTTTTCTCTTCTGCTCACACTAAGTCAGTTCTTCAGCCCAGCAGGACAAAAGCAACTGTTTCCTGGCCCGTGTGGAGCCTGGGCTCTCAGAAGAATAGGTCAGGAACACACCTGGTGGATCAGGTGTTCTGCTAGATGAAGGTGGTTTACAGGAAAGGCTAATGAAGGAAAGCAAAATAAACATTTGCTGGTGAAATCCCCGTTTTCAAAGATAATTAGCTAAGAAACGGGATTCAAGGAAAATTGCCACTCCAAAATATTACCAGGTTTGAATGTTGTGATAACAAATACAACACAAAGAATTTAAAGGTCATGATACCAATCAACTGAACAAAAAAAAAGGTAGATTTCCTCCTCTCTCACATTGAACTTGACAGTGTATGTGTTAAACCCTGGTTTCCTTGTTTTTTTGTTTTTTGTTTTTTTGCATGGGCAGGCACCAAGAATCGAATTCGGGTCTCTGGGGTGGCAGACGAGAACGCTGTCTGTTGAGCCACCGTGGCCTGCCCCCTGGTTTCCTTTTAAAATAAGCATATTTAACGCGGGGGTGGGGGAATCTTTTCTTTAAAAAACTTTTTCCTTATCACAAAAGCAATAAACATCCATTGTTCAGGAAATCCAAAAAAAAAAGCAAAAGGAAAACATTGAAATCTTCTGTATTCCCACCACACATGATTTTTTTCTTTTCACCAAAATCGAGTCAAAATGATGATCATTGTTTTTTGTGACTTGGTTTTATCTCAACAATAAGTTGTGAACTGACTTTGAGTGGCTGTAGAGACTCTCAAATTGACTGAGCCTAGTTGTTAGCTGGCCATTTATTGGATGTGTAGGATGTTTCTAGTGTGTTCTGTGCAAACACAGCATTGCGGGGAACACACTGGCTTGGAAACCCTTGCACTCAGCCATGACAATTTCCTTAGGATAAATTCCCAGGAGTGAAATTGTTGGCTCACTATTCAGGCTTTTAGTCAACGTGGTTTACACAGAAAGTTTCTTATTGTTCCTTTCACCCCTCTTCCTTTTGAAGTTCCTTATATGGGTAGATGAGCTAATGATTTCACATGGAGTCAGCAGTGTTTTCACGGTGGCCGGTGTAAAGCTTGTCATGTTTGTAGGCGAGTTCAGGTGATTAACTTAAGGTACAAATCTTTGGCACGGGAAAGCTGCTTGCGTGGACCCCCAACACCTCTTGTAGTGCCTGGTTCAGGACTGATCTCTTTTTGATGCATTATAGAATTAAGCCAGACGCTGAAAAACTCAAATGCCTTTGGGGTCGGTCAGCCTGCCGGCCCCCAGCCAGCTTGTGTACTTGGGGAGGGGGCATGTGCGAGACCACAGGGGTGGGGGACACAGGCACTTGGAGAGCCCCAGCTCCCACCTTGGGCAGCTGCTTAGCTGCAGGGGCCCAGTGGGTCCCTCTCAGCTGCAGCTGGAACAGTGTCCGTGAGTGGTGATGGGAAAAGCAGGCAAGGGCATACAATACACTCTTCTCTCAGCTGGCTCTTGAGTTTTAAAAGGAGTAAGAAAACATACTGTCCTTTGCAAAGTTATTGAAAACTAGCATATATCTGGCGTTAAAGATTTACAGAAGCTTTGGGTTTTGCCCTGTCCTTTTCCTTTCCTCCAGGACATTCTCGCTTTTGACCTTTTACCTGTGTTTAGCAGGTGGGTCCCTAGGTACTGATAAGTGTCTCTGCAGTGGGCCAGGGGCGCTGGGAGGGAGGGCTGACCTCTGCCCCTGCCAGGGATTAGCGCCTCGGAGATGTTTGAATTGGAAAAGGGCAAAGCTTCCACTGCCAACCCTCACCACCTCCGTGCCTATAAAAGTAGAAAGTAGGCTTCACACCGTAATGTAAAGGATTCTTGGTCTGGAGTGAGTCTGGGGCTAGGAGAACTGGGCAGAGGGGTGCTGGGGGGTGGGGGCGAGGGGGTACTGGGGGCCGTGGTGGCAACATTCCTGGACTAAGCTTGTGTCAAGGCAGTTTTGTGCCCCTGACTGAGGCCGGCAACCAAAGCAGAGGTTAACTCAGTAACTAAAGCAAGGAGGGTCCGGAAAGGGATAAACTAAAGAGAGCAAATAAGGAGCGGCTAATTAGAACGGCTTGGGGTCTCTGTCATCTCTAAGGAAATGTTCCTCGTTGAATCGTGTCAGATTAGCCTCTTGCTTTCCAAGCCATTAAGTGCAGTTTCGATTTGCCTGTGGCTATTTCTTCCTCTTAAATGTTCCGAGCAGTGCATTTCCAAGAAGTTCCAGAGCCGTGGTTAGCCTTCAGGGATTAAGAAAATTCTGAGGTAATAAGAGCCGAGTTAATGGGCTTCGAGACACACATGGAATTTTAACAAACTAGATGAGATCTGTATAAACTATGACCCTTGTGTTAAGGCATAAATGTGAACACGTTCTTCCTTCTTCCTTTGCCTCATTTGCTGGAGATTTGCTTGTGAGTTGGGCTCCTTCTTAAAGATTTAGAATTCTTTGTCTTTGTTCACTGTAGTTGGAGAACCACCACCGCCCTGATTTCTCTAGAGGGTTCTGCTTGGAATCGTGGAAGCTCATCAGAAAATCCTCTTATGGGCATCATCTTATCTGCTTTGTACTACATTTTCTTTTAAATGATGGCTGGTGGCAAAGCCAATTTTATCAATAATCAAGGGATATGAAAATAATCAGTTCCTGAACTCATTTCTGCCCCCAGCCCCCAGCCCATTCCCCAACTGTCACTAAAGGCTAACAGAAACAGAAATTTCTTTAAAGACATCAAAAAGAAGAATATTTCTGCTATTCTCTTTTTTATACCTAATCATCATGGAGGAGTCAAAATAAAGGGGTGGGGGTAGGGAGAATTTAATCACACTTCTGCTTAAGACAAGTGGGCTCCAAACCTTTTTGCTCATGGGTCTCCTTAGGAAAAGATTTTTGAGGATACCTGCCAACAAAGGCATTTTATTTGTGACTTCCATACAAGTTCTGTTGGACACTGGGTACTTTATAAAACATACCCTGAAAATAGGCATTTTAAAAGATTTCGGGAACATACATTTTGTAGAATATCTTCTTCCCAACCTGGAAGGATTTTCTTGAATACATCTGCCCTAGAGCCATCAGAAGACTCGCAGAATCTTTGGTGCAGCCCTGGAGCACAGCATTTCACAGGAGGCCTGTAGCAAGTGCCTTTCCCAATGCCATGCTGCCTCCATGACCAAAAGAAGTGTCTTGGCCTTTGCACAAAATGAAGGATGACCTTCAGTCAGTGACACCAAAGGCCTTGACCCTTGCACAGATCCGGTGAGTCCTACTCAGAGCATACATACAGGCCCTCCCTGGTGCAGTTCCCTGGAATTTGGCATTGCTGATCTCCACAGGCATTTACCCTGCAGTGGCAGCATTGCGTGGGAGCTGCAGAATGACTTAGTCCTCGTGAAGCTTTCATTGTGATGGCCAAGTGAGAACATAACTATTATACCACCCAGTCCATGATGACACTTTGGGGTCACCAGAGTTAAAGGAGGGAGAGAATCCTGAGTCATGAGAGAGGCTGCTGGAGGGCTGGCATTTGCAATGGGCTTTGACGTTTGAATAGGAGTTTCAGAGGCTGAAGTGACACCAGGATGGAGCAGAAGGAAGCAAAGAAAACAGGCTCAGTGGAGGGCATGGAGGGCAGAGAAGTGGGCGCTGTGGCCAGAGAAGCTTTCACTGGCCTGCCTGCTCCAGCCACCACATCCCTGGGCACCCTCCTGCACCTGTGCCCCTTTACTATATTCTGAACCCAGAGACCAGAGTGATTCTGTTAACATGAAGTCAGGTTGTGCCTTCCTCTGCTCAAAACCCCTGATGGATCCCATCTCAATCAAAATGCCAGCCAGAAACCACCCAGCAGGCCCAGGCCTCACATGTCCCCTTCTCCGCAGCCACCTGAGCCACCTCGCCAGAACTTCAGCATGCCAGGATTCTCCTGCCATGGGCCTTTGCACCTGCTGTTCCCTCAGCCTGCAGTGCTGTTCCCCCACCGTCCTAAGGCTCACTCCTTCACTTCCGGCAGTTCTTCCTATACTCAAGTGTCACCTCTCAGGGATGCTTCCCAGCTCCTCTTCCTAAACTTTCAACATGCCTCTTTTCCAACTTGTCCTGGCTCTCTTCTCTGCTTTATCCCCAGGCCTTACCATGCTGTATACATATGATATATTTTACTTATTCATTTTACTCTCTTTGCTCCCATCTGAAATGTAAGCTCCATGAAGGCAAAGAGATTTGTCTGTTTTCTACACTGATGAATCCCCATTACCTAGAATAGTAGGTTGGGCAAATGAACAAATGAATGGCTGCCTACATGGATGGATGGATGAATGAATGAGTGGATGAATACTTACAAAAGGCTTCATCTTCGACCTAAGGAACAGTGGAAAGTTACTGAAATTTTTATGGTCAGAGAGCAATGTGATCCAAGCATAGCTTTGGAAGTTTTATATTGAGGAAGTATACAAACTATTTTTGAGCAATAAGAAATTGGTCACAGTGAGGCAGATTTAGAAAGCTATTGCTGCTTCTTGGAGGGCCGCCTGAGGTGTTGTGGGGGACGCGCAGAGTGGAGAACTTACCCTGGATCTGGGGGCTCCCTAGGAGAGAAAGCCATCCAAAATGCCCTGGAGAGTCAGCCTCCAGGCCAGAGAGACAGAGATGTCCACCCCAGAGCCAAAGGGCTGGGGCACGAGGTCGGCAGAGTTCAGTGGAAGGAGTATGGGGTTGAAAGACATGGGTGAGTCTGGGCTACACGAAACACAGTGTGTCCCTCGGAACCTTGGGATCTTTTTTGGTGAATTGGAAAATAGAAGCACAGCTAACATGGCCACCACCGACTGGGTTTCAGGCTCTTTGCCTCCGTCAGATTGTTCCCTCCTCCGAAGGACTCCGAATTCCATGTCAACTCCATATTCAAGTTCAGGACAATGACTGCTTTGCTGCACCCTACCCCCCACCCCCCATCCCCACCAAGTTTATAAAGCGAAGGGCTGCAAATATTAAATAACAGTAAAATGGCTCCATTCTCTCAAAAGCTAACCTTTCAAATAAAATGTAAGTTTCATTCACATTAAAGATAATGAAGTGTTGACTCTTATTTTAATCTGGTGTGTCCTTTTCCTTCACTAGGAATCATTTGCAAATTGTCCCTCCTTTGCCCAGCTCGGGCTTGCACAGCAGAGTCGAAACACAGGTCCTCTCCCTGGTCTGTCCATTTTGAATCTGTAACTGCTGGGCCCTTGGCACATTCTTGTCCCATTTGTGAACTCCGGGGGTTTATAATGGAAGTGCTGAGCTAATCCCAGCTCTGCTTCAGGAATGCTGTAATGGGAACGGCGGAATTCAACATAAACCTCAGTTTTTCCTCACTGAAAATAGAAACTTCTTAATGAAAGTATGCCCTAACCCTGGAGCCAGAGGAGGCAGATGCAGGTTAAAGAGATTCATTTATGAGTTTTATAATGTGAGTGGAAGAAATGGGAAACATCTAGGTTTTCTTAAAGCTTTGAGTTGACGAAAACTTTTTTTTTTTAATTTTCTCTTTGAAGTTCTGGTTTCAGTTTTACTATTTTTGAGGGCAGTTTCTTAGTATGCATCTTAGGAGTTCTAATGAGATACTGCTGCGGCCTCTCCTTTCCTCAGATCACTTCGGTCTGACTTGCACACAAGAATCAAGAATGCTTTTGTCCCCAAACCACCGAGAAATATGACGTAGCAAAGTCAACTTTTTTTTATACTTGCTTTGGAGCAGTTTTTATTCCCTGGGCAAAACACAGCTCTTTACAAAGTAAATCCTTTTGCACGGGTGGTTGAGAAATCAAAGTTCATGTATAATAGATGTGCAATCAAGCAAGAGACATTGCTAACAAGAAGGGCGAGGCTAGCAGATGAAGGGGCATTGAGGTCCGCTTAAAGCAGAGTTAACCTCTGGCTTGGGATCCCAGGGCTCTGTCCCCTTGGCCACCTGCGGCTCGGCACTCTGCCAGGAAGCTGTGTCCCACAGGGTGACAGGGTTTGAGAACCCTAACCTGTTCCCCACCTTCTCGTTTGCAGCAAAGGGAACCCAAGGTGCCGTGCTGGGCGCTGTCTCTCCTGCCCCATGGCTCTGGCACCCTTTGGAACCCTGGGATTTTGCCAGATAGCATCCATCCCAGCTTCGCCACGGACGGCAGCCACTAGTGTGGACAAAGCGTAGTCGTTTTGATCTAAAAATGGAAGCGTTTAGTTCACTAAATTTGATTCAGATGGAGCTTAAAATCAATTCAAAGGCAGGTACAGAATTACACGTTTTGCTAGTTTTTTGGCAACCTAGTGAAAGATCTGTCATTTCTCTGAGCAAAGACAGTTCACAATCTTCACATACCTCTTGCTATTCTATTTTTTTTTTCATCCCTATAATGAAAACAAAATTATAGATTTGGATGAGTTCTGTGCTGTTTTCTCCGATGAACAGAAATATTCCAACTCTGCCCAAAAAAACCGAGCTGGAGTTTCATATTATGATTTAAAAAAAAAAAAAAGTCAGTGCAATTAGCGTCCTCTTCTCCTCTGATCACCCTGTAACTCTTTTAGCTGGGGTAGACATCAGAGGAAAGAAAAGGAGACAAGGGGCTGGAGTAGAGGGAAGGCACTGCAGGGATAGCCCTGACCTCTCTGGATAAGTAAACTGTAGTTCTGGATGTCTGGCCTCCCCCTTCTTTCCCCCTCTTCACCACCCCCCACACCCTCCTCTCCCATAACTGCAGCCACCAAACTGTGCTTTTACCTCCCTGTACTGAAAACTCAGCTTTTTTTTAGGCAAGCACTCTCCATCCCAAAGTATGATCCAGTGCGACCAGTTCCTCTTGGGGTCTGATGCAAAAGAAACATTTTTTGTTTAAGAATATGCATTTTGATCTTTTCTGGTTGGGAGTTATGGGTAATTTGGCAAAGCAAGCACCAGAACTGGTTTCTTACCCAACTCTATGTTTGGCAGCAAGTCATACTGCTTAAAATTAAGCAATGCCCGCTCCCACAAGAAGACTTGGCCTTTTCTTTTTTTTTTTTTGGAGAGATAAATGTTCTGGTTGTTTTCATATGTGTATATATATGCTTTTCAATTATTTGGCTGACTTAACTATTCTTTGAAGTTAATTTTTAAACGTGAATGATCAGGTTCCATTTAACTTTTAGAAGCTTAAGAGCTGTCACTGCAGGCCACTAGAGAATGATTTTTAAAATAACTTGAGTGTTTTTGTTATAATGAAATGAGGGAGAGAGCAGAAGGGCCTAGAGCCCAGACTGCCACAAGGAGCTAAGCCAGTAAGGTGCTTGGAAGTTTAAAGAGTCACAAAGTTTCGAAAGAGAAAGCTTGGCTCGGTCCCGCCACCCCCATGGACTCCTCCAGACCAGGTGCCTCAGCTGAAAAGGCCAGCTGCACACTGACTTCAATCATAGTGTTCATTCTTTCTATTTCTTCTTCTGTCCTATGTCTCTAAGCAGGACCTCTGAACAATTCCTTTCTCAAGTTCAGAGACTGGGTTCTTTAAAATGTTTTGGAATCTTTGACTGTGTTCGGTAGCCATTGGAAAATGATCAAAGTTGCATACTCCTCCACCTCAATTACAGCAATCAAGCTTTCCAATGAAAAACCCAGAATTGCTTTAGGGTCACTTCCCACCACCCCATAATAAGGCTATTATTAACGAGCATGAATCGAAACACTCATCCATTAAAGTTCAGTTGGAAAAGACTACATTTCAAAAGTAATTTCCACTTTTCTCTTTTAAAAACAGAATTCATTGCCCAAGACAGTTTTCAAGCTGTTTTCCCTATTGTCCCAATTGGAAACTAGCTGGGATTTTTCAGGAAATCACAAGGATCAAACTGACCAAGTCTCTGGTTCCTAGGTTGCCCGAAGCCTTGAAATTCCCCTGGAGGCTATTTGCCATTTACTGCTGGGCTCTCTGACCTTGTTCTTCTGCAACATTTTCCATCTTAAGGAGGGTCATCCCATTCAGCCGAGGAGCATGTTGTCTGAGTGCTGAATGGAATTACTACCAGTGGAAAGTATGCTGCAAGAGGGGTTGATAAAGCAGCTGCCAAGCACCCTCAGCTGTTTTTTCCATCCTCCCAAAGGCAGTTAATTAGCATAGGGAAAATGACTAAAGGTGTTGACGTCACCTCTTTCCAGTAGAAACTTACACTTTGTCCCTGTCTGCCTGCGAGCATGCAGGACTTGACTCAGGAATTTGCTGTCCAAACAGGATGCTGTGAAAGCTGCGCTTTTTTTTCCCCAAGGGGCTGGCCCTCGCGGCTTTATAAACGCGGGCTCAAGAAAGAACTTGCAGCCTCTTCTTAAAGAACCTCACTTGGGATCTGATTTCGCAGGTCCCCCGAGCTCCCACGATCAGAAGCCAAGATGCATTTCAGAACCTTTAACTATAGCTTTAGCTCCTTGATTGCCTGTGTGGCGAGCAGTGAGATCTTCAGCGAAACTGAAACCAGGGTAAGGCTTCTAGTGCAATGTGGGTTTTGAGCGTTTCAAAGCATTACGTTAATTCAGCTCATTAATCGAAATATTGGGAGATAAACAGCTTTCTTGTGGGCTTTGCGGTTTGAAATAAATTTCAGAGTTGCCTTAAAGACCAAATGCGGTTGCCTGAGGAACTGGGAAGGAATTTCTCGAGTTCTCAGTATTTGAAAACATCCAGGTCCCTTGACTCCATAATAAGGCAGAAATTTGCCTTGTCTGTTTTTCATTCTGTAAAGGTTGGAGGCCAGTATTCTTCTTATTATTTTCACAGCTAGAGTTCAGAATAATTTGATTTTATCTTGGGAAGTAAATTTATTGTTAAGACATGTGCATGCTTTGCCAGTAATTACAGGGGCTTGTCCCTAAGTTTTCAGACTTTTCTAGCTGGAGAAAATGCAGCCGGGGCAGCAAACTCACAAAACTGGATAAATAATTTCAGTGTGGGATAAGGGTGCCTCCCTGGAGGCAGTTCTCATTGGCAACAATGAATATTATTGGTCATTGTAGCACTGCATACTTTTCTTCCTCATTGGACTAAAATGTATGATTTTTCAATAGGTATGCAGCTATCAGATTGATCTTTAATAATATTATGTACAAATGAATCCTTTTCTCATGTGCCTTACTTGGGAAGGCGGGTGCTGGTGTTTGTGTTATATGCTTTAGAGCCAAAGTTATAGTGGGACATATGAAGTTTCTTTTTCTTTTTTTTTTTTAAATCATATTTAACTCCATAATTCTATACGATGCTAGCATGACAGGGCTGTGGTTTTTGTAGATTGCACACTCTGGTTCTATGTGTAAAAGTATCACAATATCAAGGTCTTTCTGTATTAGGCTTATGTGTGTAAAATCATTAATTTTCTTTAATTCGGTGGAGTTGCCATCCAACAACTATAATACCTAGATATTGGTTATTTGTTATAATCCTCTAATACCAATGTCAGATATAATAGATAAACGTAAAGCCTCTTGGAACCTGGTCTTTAGCCCTGGCTTGTATTCCAAAAATATTCATCAAAGTCATCTCTCCTAAATTCTGAATCATAACTTGGAAACTGCGGTTGGTCGGAGTGCCTAGTCATTCGAAATGCCAAATTTACAACGCACACCGTTAGGCTAGAAACCTGCCCGGCTTCCAGGGAGGTGGAGAGAGAAAAAAGGATCGGGCAGCCAGATGAGATGCAATGTTAAGCATCTACCCTCAGCAACCCTCATGGAAAGTCACAGAAGTTTTCAACAAACCAAAGAAAAGGCAGGTTGATGCCAGGAAAGCAGGTTTCTGAGCTTTTGATGCCCTCCCTTCAAAAGCCTGCCCCACAGAGATAGGCAGCCCCTGGGTGGCCATTGCCAGTGCTGGCGGCCTCTCCTGCCGCAGCCTGACCTGGCCGGGCCCATGGCTGTCATTCCCTCCCGTGCTCTAGAGCCAGAAATGATCTGGAAGGTGTCCTCCTCTCAAGGAGCGCTCTGTCTTCTGCATCAGAACTGTCCGTGTGGCGGGCATGCCACACGTGATCCAGGCTCTCATCCCCTCTACCTTTCCCATGGGTGCTGGCTGACTGTCTCACATGTTTTACATGGGGAAAACTCTAGAAACTCGGTGACTAAAGTGTCATGCCATCTTCCTAGACATTTCAGCCCCCCCCAACTCCCTGTCCGGTTGGAACCCTGAGGAATTGCAGCAACCCTCCCAGGCACATCCGCGCCCCCCCCCCCCCCCCCCCCCCCCCCCCGCCCCGCACACCCGGACTCAGCCTAGGGGGATCTCGCCAGAGCCTTTCTAGGAGGGGGCTGATGAGCTGTTTCCTAAACCCAAGCTGAACTTTGGCTTCTCCTTCTAAGAGTTGATGGTATTTCACAATTTTCACCAATTCTCTTAAAGCTAGAGCTGGACATATGTGCATAGTAAAGTCCAGCTTACGGAGATGGGCCCATTTGCCATATATTAATTTTTAAACAGTATTATTTTAGAGAGCTAAAAAAACCAGCAGACTGGGCGGTGCAACGATGACAAGTGGCAGAGTTCTTGCCTGCCATGCCGGAGACCTGGGTTGGATTCCCGGAGCCTGCCATGCAAACGAACAAAGAAAAAAACAGACTGAGTAGTTAAAAACAATAGTGTGAATTTTTTAAACCGTTCCTTTACATTAAGAAATAAAAGGCCTTTTATTAACTTCATTGTTTTTCAATTCTAAAAATGTTGTTGTTTTCTAAGTAACTGCAGTGCTTTAAAGCCCTAAAGAAATAGTTTTGTCTTCATTTGGATAATATCCTGCTGAGAGAATTGTCGATGAGAATTTTTAGAGCTAAAAGGGGTGTAGGACACCAGAGACCAGTAGCCTCATTTTAGGGAAGGAAACAGACCCAGACAGAGAGTGTGTGACTTTCCTAAGTGGGCTGAGATAAGGGGGCATGCTTCCAATAAATGAGTTACAGACAGCAGCACTCTGAGCTGGGCAGGAGTCGCCTCACAAGCCTCGGGCCAAGGGATACAAATCTCCAAAACTGTACCTCCTAGGAGAATGCTTGTTCAGCTTTAAAAAAAGAGTGTTTCCATTTCTATAAAAAGTGTGTAAGTATTGATCATTGCTCTGCTTATGAAATGAAGTTTAATAAACCATATATCTGACTTTCTTTATAAAATCACCTGCATTATTCTGGACTCAGCAGAAATACATCCTGTCCTCTGAGGAGGGCCAATTCCCTGTCTCCTCTAAGAAAGAAGTTGGGAGCTCTGGAAACAATTGATAATTTACCGCTTTCCGTGAGAAATGCGATAAGATTGTCTCATTGAGACTCATAGACAGGGGAAGTTCTAACTCCTTTTGTGTTTCTTGTTATTTTCCAGGCCAAGTTTGAATCCCTCTTCAGGACGTATGACAAGGATATCACCTTTCAGTATTTTAAGAGCTTCAAACGAGTCAGAATAAACTTCAGCAACCCTTTATCCGCTGCGGACGCCAGGCTCCAGCTGCACAAGACCGAATTCCTTGGAAAAGAAATGAAGTTGTACTTTGCTCAGGTGAGTGGGGTGTGTGGGTGCGTGTGCCTCCCTGCCCTCCCTCTGCCTGTAGCTGACATGTGCACTGATTTACAACTCACCCCAAGAGAGGCAAAATTCACAGCTGCGGCTCTCGATCCATGCAGGTCCTCAGCAGGCCCTCAGCAGAGACCCAGGTGCCTTCCCAGTCCCGAGTGCAGAGCAGTCTGCAAATGAGTCAGGCGACCGGCACAGGGCCGCCAGCCGCTGCCTGGAAGAAAGAACAAACAAACAAAAAAGAGCCGGTTAAGCAGAATGGCAGCGACTGGATGCCAGGGAAGCCTCCCGTTGGCAGGGCTCCGGCCCCAGGGCATGCACAGGGGCTGTGAGCAGGACCCCTGGGTCCTCCTCCCAGGCCCTTAGCTGAGAGGTGACCCATCCTCGAGGAGCTCCCCAAGTTCCATTTGACGCTCTAACAGGGCTGGTGGCATTGGCAGAGGTCCTTTCAAAGCCAGCCCCTCACTCTGAGGCTCTGAGCCCCTGCATGGGGTGGGAGCAGACCCACCAGAGAGCCTCCTGGCACAGAGCGAAAGCGCTTCTGACTTGAATGTCTTCCTCTGGTTAAGTCAGGGGACTTGACTCGCCATCAATTTACAGCATCGGGTGCTCTGTGCTGCCCTGCCCCCTGGTGGTCGGATGGGGCATGGCCGGCCGGGCAGGCTCGCCTGGCTTGGCCCTGTGTCCCCTGGCTCAGACGTATCCGTCCTTTGTTCAGGCTTCCTCTGTGACTACTCTCTTTTCTGCACTGGGTGAGGTTTTACACAAATAATGACTTTGTAGGTGTTTCTTCCGATTATAAAAGTGAAGCATGCTCATGGCGAAACTTTGGGGAAAAGCATTAGAAAAATAATAGAAAACACTTCTTACTCCACTGCTCAGACAACTCCTGATAAGATCTTGCTGTCACTTCTCTCTGGACAGCCTGGACAGTGCTCCATTTTTACAACCAAACTGGAAGCATAGGCTAGTGTTCCTTTTTCTTTGTTTTGTTTTTTTTTTTATTATTATTCTGCTGGAAGGTAGGAATCTTTTTCTTTGCCACGTTTGGCACCCTCAGAGGCCGAAGTGCAGAGCCCTGCTGGTGGACTGATGGGTGGAGAAGCTCTGGGATGTGCTGGGCAGGAGTCCCGGGACCCCAGCCTGGCCTTGCACCCTGAAAAATTCTATTAGCTTGGAGATGTCACAGCTTTTTGGTGCTACTGTTCATACCTCGGCAGACTGAGGAGCTGGAGGAAGTGGATTCCAAGAGCCCTTCCAGTCTTGTATCAGAGGTATTGGTTTTCCCATTTATGCTGAAGTCATCTCTGTGGTTTTCTGTGTGAGTCTAGCCCAGGTATTACCTGCAGTCCTGTGCCAGTGCCAGGGCCCGGGCCCAGGGAGACATCAAGCATCCCTTCCCCTGCCCCTCAGATGCCGGGGCGGGGGCCGTCCTTGCATCCCACCTGCCTGCCACCTGGACGCTGGCTTTTCCTTCCCAGGCTGTCAGTGAGTGCTGTGGCAGCGCCTCACTTCTCCCCGCCTGAAACGCCGGCATCTATCTGTTTCTCTCCTCAGACGTTACACATAGGAAGTTCACACCTGGCTCCACCAAACCCCGACAAGCAGTTTCTGATCTCTCCTCCCGCCTCCCCGCCTGTTGGTTGGAAACAAGTGGAAGATGCTACTCCTGTCATTAACTATGACCTTTTATATGCCATCTCCAAGCTAGGGCCAGGTAAGACTGCTCCTAGGTGGTGTGTGTGTGTGTGTGTGTGTGTGTGTAAGGCAGGGAGGTGGGCACAAGGCCTGGGGGTGGTATGGCCAGGAGAACTAGTGCCAAAGGCCCAGGACACAGACACCTACCCTGCACCCAGGTGGGGCAGCTTCTTCCCCTCCGCCCCACTGTTCTCATCATCTTATGTGGTTCTATACAAGCATGTCTGAATTTTCTCTGTTCACGTGTATCCTCCGCATTGCTGGACCTCAGGCCACAGGCGGGCAGCCTGCCGTTCACCTCGGTCCTCAGGGAGGGTGGACAGGAGAGACCGAAGCTGGGCCTGGCAGGTGCCAGGTGAATCTGGCCCCTCACCTGCTGCGCCCAGGTGTGGGGGTGAATCGAGCTCTGGTCCCAGATCCCGTGGCACCTGGCAGGGCTGCTTGGTTGGACTTTAGAAAGACTCCCTTTCAGAAGCTCATTTTTAGTCAAGGTTATTTGGCCTGCTGATCTGCTTCTCACCTGTCTTTTTTAATGGAAGAGGGGCAGTGTTCCATAGAGCAAGTGAGGAAGCACCCATGGGGGGGTGTTCGCGTCCCTCCTAACCATGCCTGAGGAAGGGGAGGCTCTGGATCTGCGAAGGAACAGGGACACAGGGTGACCCAAGGCCAGAGGGAAGCAGGAGGCCATGAGCTTTAGATGAGATCATCCTATAAAAGCACTTAAGATGTAGAAAAGCAACTCAGCGTAGGTGGCTCCTGCCTGATGTGATGAGGGCACGGAGAGTTTGCCCTCTCTGTAGAACAAAGTGGAGTCAGCGCCGAAGCTAGCCGCTCCTCATTCTCTGTGGTGGATGGTTTTATTTTCTTGGACCATCAGCAGTTTTGTATTGAAAAGATCACATTTCTAAAAACATGGCCCAGAGGGAAATGCCCAGGGTGGTAGGAAGTAGAACTCACATGACTTACTGCTGATCGCTGCGTGAAGGTCATGGATCTAAGTTGAAGTTCAGGGGGCCCGAGTCCCACCTGCGAACAGGTGTCAGGCAGCAAGTGCTGGGAGTGAAAATGCTTCATATTCTGAGGGGGCTGCAGACGGTCCTGTCGCCGACCGTATCTGTTTGTACCGCATCTTTTCCTGAGCGGGCACCCTCCCCCTGCCCTGTGGGGTGTGCTGGCAGAGCGAGGGGCCTGTGGATGGTAAGGATGCCTGGTGGGCATGTTAAGTGAAATCTGAAATATACGTTCCTTCCATCCCTCTGCCGTGCATCTTGCTGCCCGCAGACTCTGTGTGATGGCAATCGGTCATTTCTCCCGAATGACCCAGAACTGGCTGTGTATCTCGACCCCCTTTTGGATGTACACAGAAACTTGGCCCAAGGCCCCCACGTGCTTCCCCATTGTCCTCTTGCTTTTCGGCTCCCGTGGACTTGTCCCTGTTACCCTGCAATGCTTTTCTTTCCCTAGGAGAAAAGTATGAACTCCACGCGGCGACGGACACCACCCCCAGCGTGGTTGTCCACGTTTGCGAGAGCGATCACGAGAACGAAGAGGACGACGAGATGGAAAGGATGAAGAGACCCAAACCCAAAATCATCCAGACCAGAAGGCCAGAGTACGCCCCCATCCATCTAAGCTGAGCTGGCGCCCGGATGAAGTAGGATTCCAAATCGATACTCGCAGGGAGGAACCTTTTACTGTGGCAGCGGCTGCTCCCAACTCGGGAGGTGGCGGCCGTGGTCGCTGTGGCAGACGTCCCAGTCCCCGTTGCTCGGAAGAGAAGCAAGGCTTTGTCTCCTTGTTCTAATGCTGCACATCAGTCAAGTTCGTGGTGCCCGGGAATGTCCTGGACCAATCACTGCGTTTGTGTCGATCGCACAAGGACATTTGGAGCTGTCTTGAGAAAACCGATTACAGTAGCATTTTATACTTGTTCCTTTCTGGCAGGTCGTTCTCTTTTTGTCACGGGCAGGCTGATCGCTGGGTCGGGGGGAGAGTTTTCTGTTTCTAATCAGGTGACAGTGTAGAATCTCTGCTGGTGGAAGAGGCACCAGACAAAGTGTCGAGGGCAGAATGGTTGCTAAAACACCTAGTGCAAGGGTGGGAGTTGTAGCGCTTCGTTTTCCTTTGTTCCCCTCGTGTCCTGGTGTCTGTGCATGTATAATACTGGTTTTTAAAATTAACCTTTGTTCGTATATAGTCGCCCCTTTGTCGTTTTCCATCTCTTGGAAAGCTAGGAAAGCATTTGAAAAACATATCACCCTTCCAGATTCAAGACTCTCTCTTCAACAGCACACATTTTCTACCTGGATTACGTCCACTCAGCATCCTGTCTGGTGCAACATGTAACTTGTGCTTTGCAAAAGAAGTTAATCTGAAATTCCTGTGTAGAGTTTAGGTTATGAAATTCAGAGACTAGCAGTTTCACTGCCAACTTTCAGTGGGCGAGAAATTTTAGTTTAGGTGTTGGGGTCAGGAAGGGGTTTCATTTGTTTCTTTTACATGAGGGTTTATATACATTAATCATAGCCAAATATCTTTTTTGGAAACTGTCGGTTGGGATCGTTGATTTTTGCCCCCACAAAAACACCAAAATAAACTTGTAAATAAAGCTGATAGCATATGTTCGTAACTGTTGTACACTTGGGTGAACAATATGGCAGTGAAGAATAGTGTAAGATGTATTAACCTACCTGTGAATCGTGTGTTGTAGAAAATGCTGTTAAAATGTTTAACAGGACTTAAGTTCAGAGCATGTAAAGTGGATAGTCAGTGTGTGGTGATATGAGAGGGATGCAGTGCCTTTCCCCATTAATTCCTGATGGAATTGTCACACTAGGTTAGCATTTGTAACTTTTTTCTAGTTGAAATGCGTATGTCTGGTAAATAGGTATTATATTTTAGCCTTACAATACCATAACAAAGTTTGTCGTTTTGGAATACCTAATGCCAAGTAACAATGCATGCTTTGGGAAATTTGAGAGATGGCTTTCTTTAAGAAACAAATATGTTTGCATTAAATTGTTTGGTGGTTCATATCAAGAAATTGAATGTTCTCGAAACCCTGTTTACAGTACTCAGTGGGGGACAAAGCAGGTGAGAGAGACCATTGCATAGCTGTCCACGTGTTCCTAGTTAAGTGCTTTTCAACTGGAGAGGCTAACCTCAAAATATTTTTTTAACTGCATTCTATAATAAATTGGCACAATATGCTCTTTACGGAAAAGCTCTCTCTTTGTCACTTTATTTCGAAGGATTAATCAGTGAACACTGAATTCGGCAGTCTCCGGACACATACCTTTGTCATTTTGAGTTTAAAAACTTCTAATGTTTTGCTATTGTGTACAGAGGGCCATCTCGGTACATCACTTGGAACGGGGGAGGTGGGTAAAACTAAAATCAGAAGTCTCAGTATTTCCTTTCTGTAGGTAGATGATATGGTGATGAAAGACCCATTCACATGCAACTCCACCAAACAAAAATTATCGTGATTGTTCATTGGTGGAGGGTTGTTTTGTTTTGTTTTGTTTTTTTCTGTTAGAAAAGATGTCCGTGGAAAACGCTAAGGTAGCATGTCCGGTCTTGTTCAGAAAATATGTATGTCTTCAGTTGGAATCCCAGGCAGCGTTTTCCCCAGAGCCTTATTATGGCGGTGGGGGGTGGGGGGCAAAACCCTAAAGGACCTACTCATCTCTTTGTGGAATCTGGCAAGTAACATTCATCTTCATCAAAATTCACTAGGCATTTTGCCCAGAAAATTCACAATGCTACTTTTATTTTCCCCTTTTATGAGTTGCCCCAGCCTGTCATTTCCAGGAATGTCTGCCTATTTTAGAGACATATATGTTCAAGATTTAAGTATGTTAGAAAATCCACACTTCAGTCAGGTTGGTGGAATATGATTAATGAGCAAATTAAAGGGCAGTTTCAGTAATTGAGCACTGGGAGGAAGAGAGAAATATTTCCCAACAGAAATCTATCATTGTTTTGAAGAACTAGAAGGTGGCTGGTGAGCAGACTGGAATGAGACGCATGCTGGCCCGGGATCCAGTTTCATAAAGGCCAGAGATACATCCCCCGAATAAATCAGAACAGTGTCGTCAGCTAACTCAGACTTTCATCGGGTCCACTTACATAATTGGGGAAATATACAGCAAGGGCCCCTTTCCAGGGAAGCCAGCAGAACCTTAGAGTAGAAATCACAAGCCAATGAAGAGCCTCACTCATGACATACTATCTCTGATGGATACTTTTGGAGAAGGTACATGCAGCAGCCTCAGCCAGCCAGAATTGTGAAACCCATTCTGCTTGCAGTACAGTTACTGCTTTTATCAGGCTGTTTGCCCTGCAAGGCACTGAATCATGGACAGGCTTGGTACTCATATTTCTTTGGCTCTGCGCATAAGCTTCACTCAGCCAAATGCAAACGACAGACACAAAACAGGCAGAATCAGGCAGAACGCATCCTTTGCCATTGATTGAATAGATCCTTTAAGTGGATTTTGATAGAATGCATTTTTGATCTGATGTTAAGAAGATTAGAGCCATCCAAGAAAATCAGCCCCTCAAAATGTATGCTAAATCAAACTGATGAGAGGAGCATAACGTTTCCCACAGCTATTAATAACTTAGGTTATGAAAATTGATTTGCCTTCAGCAGGCATTTAGAATTTTCCATTTCCAGAATGATGTGTGAATTGAGACCCACAGGAAGATTTGTGGTTTCAAGGTTTTAGTTTCAGGCGAAATATGCAGAACTCAGTACAAAGTCAATAGATCTTATCAAATATTAAATTATAGAAGATAAACTCTGCCACGTGGGCATGTGTTGGCTAAAAATGAATGGGCAGCTGGGGTCTGTCATACTTTACAGGATTCGTAGAACCCTGTGGAATGTTTGGTTTGACATACTATTGAAAGTGCACATCAAGTGACATTCATTTAAAAGTCAACAATTCAGAGGTAGAAACCGCAAAAATAACTTACTTTGTAATTATTTGGGAACAAGGTAGCATATAAATAAATAAGAAATGTAGGCTTTCTTCCCCAATATTCTGATAGTCTGATTCCAAGGCAGGGTATAAAGGAAATGATTTCAGGTATGCTGCCCCTCTTGGCAATCTTTAATTCGCATCCGAAATTCTCACTCTTGTGACTCACCAAGAGTGACATGGCTGTGAGGCAGAGAGATTTTGTGCTCACACCCCTCGTTTTCTCCAGCTGTCCCTCACTGCTGTTCGTGAAAGGTCATTTCACTCCCAGCTGTGTTGATGAGAAAGACAGAAGGAAATTATTTGTGAGTGATTAAGACGTGGCTCCCAGCCTCACCCTCTCTTTTCCTTTCAAGATTCTGATTACGGATTCGATCACATTCTTCAAGGCCACAGAAGAGCCCTCATTCCCTCCTCCTTAGGTGTTCTCACCCAGGCTCCCTCTACCTAGAACCTTCTCCTGCTGCCACCAGCCCGGCCCACCTAACAACACAATGATGTGCACTTCTGTCCGAGTCATGAGCTGCTCCCACCGTGCCGGCCCACAGCTCTCACAAAATATTGTTGAAATAGCTGACTCACCAATACATGTCTTGCAGATGTCCATTATGAGTGTGTCTTCCCCAGACAATCATTCCCAGCCACTCCTTCTGGGTCTCCCATGGTGCCTTACCTCCCCGTTGGAATATGCATAGCTTTTTTAGGGTAAAGGTTGTTTGTCTTCCCTGTTAGAGCATAGGCCAGGATTCCTGAGAAGCCCATGACTGTGGCAGACAATCAACAAAAGTTGGATAGATGAAAGGAAGGAGGGAGGGGGGAAAAGGAAAGAAAGGAGGAAAGTAAAAAAAGAGAGGAAGGAGGAGATTTCAGAAGTGGAGGAGTAAGAAGTCATTGAGTAAAAACAGAAAACTAAATAATAAGGCATCTTCGCCACTCCCTGGTCAGGAGAGCAGCATGCAGCACACAGCTTTGATCCAGTCAATTGGCAGCCTGCTGGAGCAATAAGAAAAAAAAGAAAGAGACAGACAGCAAGACGTAATTGTGTTGTTCTAAAATTTTTCTTCTCAAAACAGGATGATTTCCTACTAGGTGAGCGACTGGGACATGGCTTGTCTTAGTTTCTGGGCTGCTATGACAAATACCACCCAATTGTTGGTTTAAACAACAGGACTGGATTGACTCATGGTGTCAGAGGCTCGAAGGCTTGCTTCCTCCCAGGATTGGTGGTGGCGTTCCGGCTGGCCAGCAGTCTTTGGGTTCCTTGGCTTTCCCAACACATGGCAATGTCCTCTCTTTTCACTTCCGGTTCCATTGACTTCAATTGCTGATTCCTTATAAGCCCTTAAATAATAGAACTAAGACCCATCCTGATTCAGCTGGCCACCCCTGAATAAAAATAACACCTTCTAAAGGTCTTTTTTACAATGGGCTGACACCTCAGGAGTGAGATTAAGATAAAGAACATATTTTATTCTGGTACATCACCCAATCAGCCATTGGCACCAAAGAACTTTTTGGAGTGATGGAAATGTTCTTTAGGTTGATTGAGCAATATGAGAGTAGCACAGGTAGCATATATTTGTCAAACGTTCATCAAGTTGTGTGCTTAAAATGGGTGCAAATTTTTATATATAAAGTATACCTCAACAAAGTTGATTTAATTAAAATCAGGATAGAACTATGAGGATAGTAACATTTTTAAAAATCTTGGACAATGGACAGAAGTTGGGGGTGAGGCCTTAATTCTCATCATATCCTACTGAAAACATTCTTCAAGTCTTTAATGCTTAAAAAACATTCTGAAGTCACAGCATGAAACAGCAAGGCAAAGCAGCACGGCAGCATCCTAAATTAGAGTGTGAACATTCTAATTAATCTGCTTTCCTAGAAGACCTTGATGTGTCCATGACCGATTGCTAAATTAAAAATCAAGTATCAACATACTTCCTGAAAGTTTAATATATGACTAACTTCTTATATGTTCAGAACCAGTACTTTCCCACTTTCCATACATTCATATATAACCAGTGTAGAGTGAGATTGACTTTAAAGTGTCTTTAATATCAACCCACACTCTCAGGCAGCTCTGAACATACCAGATCTTTATTTTAAAAATATCTGTTAAAAAAAAAAATATATATATATATATATATATATATCTGTTGAGCTTCCAGATGTGCCAGGCACCATGCACGGAACTGAAGATAAAGTAATGAAAAAGGTCAACAGTGTCCCCACCCTTACAGAACTCAGCAGGATGAATTAGACAGTAAACACACAAATACGTAAATTAGATCATTTCAGATAGTGATAGATGTCAGAAAGAAGATAAACAAGGAATATTCATTTCGTGGTGCTGCTGTTTTGGAGTGATGCCAAACAGATGACTGCAAACTTGATGGATCGAAACAACGCAAATGTACTATCTTACCACTCTGGGGTCAGAAGTCTAAAAGTTGTCAGCAGGGCTGCATTTGTTCTCAGGGGAGAATCCATTTCCTTCCCTTTTCTAGGTTCTAGAAGCTGCCTGGATCCCTCGACTTGTGGCCCCTTCCTCGTGTCACTAACCTCTTGCTCCTGTCATCACATCTTCCTTGTATGAGAAAATGTAGAAATGGAGCTTCTAAAGCAGAAGAAACAGCCAGTGCAAATCCCTGAAGTGGGAAAAACACTTGGCATGCTTGAAAAACAAAAAGCGTGGCCAGAGTTCAGTGTGCAAGGGGACTCAGGGTGGGCGATGAGGTCAGAGAGGCAGGTAAGGTCCCTGCGATCAGGCTTACAGGTAGGGAGAAAGACTAGGTGTTATTATAACTCCATGGGAAGCTGTTGGAGGATGCTGGCATGGAAGGACCAATCTAATTTATGTTTTCAGAAAACCATCTTGCTGCTATGTGGAGCATTGGCTATGGGAGACAAAATGGGGCCTGGGAGAGCAGTTGAGAAAATTGCCAAAGTCAAGGCAAGAGATGACAGTGATCAAGGAGAAATCAGATTCAGGGCATGCAGTCGAGCCTCCTATGCTCTTCTGCACTCACCATGAGCACTGAATTAGTGAATACCCAACCACTGTTCCTAGGAGAAATACAGGGTTTAGTTCCCACAAACCTCTGATCTTACATTTTCATCAATCAATCAGTATGTGACTTTGTTTTATGTGTACATATGTTTTACAGACACCTTATTTAATAGGTATTGTTGGTTCATTAACATTGAGCGCACAGCCTGCAGCTCTGTCACTTGCCTGAATGAAGCTGATCCAACACATATTTTCTCCATAAAGTACATCGGAGCTTTCTTGCACTTAGGATACTAGACTGCACTTCAGTGCTATGCTTCGGGGGAGAGGGTGCATTTTAAACTGAAATTTCCGACAAAAAGAATACAAAAATGTGAAAAACGTGGCGTTCAACATATCATGAAAATAACGCTTGTTTATGGTATAAGAACTGACACAAGAAGACAGAGCATCACCTTGTTCCACCTCAGCTGGGAACATGCCCACTGGGGGACTCAGATATTTTGCTACACTGCTCCTGTCTGTGAAGGACCTTGAAATTGCCATGAGTATTGATTCAGGTTTCAGGTAAATTTTAGTGAGTAGGCAAATTCTCAAATAAGGAATCTGCAAATAATGAGGATCAACTATATTTGAGAGTAGGATGGATAAACTTCCTGCTAGGCTGGATGGGTATGCATTGCGACTAGGGCAGAGGGGGAGCTGGTAAAAAAATAAATAAAAAGGGATCAGGAGTGCCTCCTAAGTTTTTTGCTTAAATACCTAGATGAATGATAATACCTGTTAAGGTTTGCTAAAGCTGCTGGAAAGCAATATACCAGAAATGGGCTGGCTTTTAACAAGGGGGATTGTTAAGTTACAAGTTAGAAATCTAAGGCTGTGAAAATGTCTAAATTAAGGCATCAACAAGAGGATACCTTCTCTGAGGAAAAGCTGCTGGCATCTGGAGTTCCTCTGTCATATGGGAAGGTACATGGCTAGAGTCTGCTGGTCCGTCTCTCCCAGGTTCAGCTGGTTTCAGTGGCTTGCTTTCTCAGCTCCTGTGGGTCCTTTCTTAGCATTTCTGGGGCGTTCTTCTCTAAGTTCTCTGGCCTTCTATTGTCCTTTATCTTCTTCACAAAGGACTCCAGTTAAGGATTAAGGCCCACCTTAATGGACTGAGTCACATCTCAATTAAGGCCCACCTTGAATGGACTGAGTCACGTCTCAGTTGAAATAGCCTAACCAAAAGGTCCCACCCGCAATAGGTCTGCCCCCACAGGGATGGATTAAAATAACATGGTTTAGGGTGCATTGGTGGTTCAGCGGTAGAATGTCACCTGCCATGCAGGAGACCCGGGTCCCGGATTCTTGGTCCATGCATTCCCACCCCACCCCCGACCCCACCCAAAAAAAAAGAAAGAAAGAAAGGAGCATGGTCTTTTCTTGGGTACATAACAGATTCAAATCAGTACAATATCTTTGACCAAGATGCAAAATATTGAGGGAGAAGCAGATTTGGAGGGTGTATTAGTTATCTATTTCTTTATAATAAATTAACACCAAATTTTAGTTTCTTAAAACAACATGCATTTATTATCTCACAGATTCTATGGGTCAGGGACCCAGGCATGGCTGGTCTGAGTATTCTGCTGCAGTGTCTTGTGAGACCATGGTCAAGGTGTCAGCCAGGGTCTCCCCAAGGTGGCAATGATGGTGCTGACCAGGATACAATCAGCTCAAGGTTCAGCGAGGTGAGGTTCCTCCTGGCTGCGGCCCAGTAGCTGCTCTCACTTCCTTGCCAGGTGGCTCTCCCCAGCAGGCCAATCACACAGACAGAACCAGAGAGAGACACCAAGACTGAAGTCACCGTCTTTTGAACATAATCATGGAAGCCACATCCCATCACTTTTGTCATTTCCTATTCACTAAAAGCAAATCACTAGGTCCATGGACACTCAAAGGGAGGGGCTTGCACAAGGGTGTGAATACCAGGGAGTGGGGATCATGGGAGCCCATGTCAGCAGCTATCTGCCATGGAAGGGTCCAGCTCAAGGCTATGGTTGAGATGCTTCTCAGACATCTGTCCTGATTTCCCAGGACTTCCATATCCAAGTATCACAAACTGGGTAGCTTAACACAACAGCAACCTATTGCCTCCCAGTTTTGGAGGTCAGTTGTCTGAAATCAAGGTGTCAGCAGGGTCGGGTTGCCTCTGAAGTCTGTAGGGTTATCTCATAATATCTTCAAAGACTCCATTTCCAAATAGGATCATATTCACAGGACCAGGGTTTAGGACTTGAACATATTCTTGGGGGTCCACAATTCCAACTATAATGGCATCCAAGTGGGAGGCAGAGTACATAGATGGATATATGTGGGTCTGGGATTCCAGAGAAAGATTTGGGCTGGAGAAAGTCATCTGGGAGTCATGAACATGCAGGTGGTGACAATGCTACTGGATGTCAGAGTGCTTTCTCAACATCCAGCATGAGGTTCTCCAAGGAAACAAGTCCCCTCTGCCTCTCATTCTCCTAACATAGCTGGAACCCAGGGCTGATGACCACAACATGGAGAACCTCAAGGACTTTCAAGCTTTCTGTCCCTTAAGTTTGCAAATATTTCATTTTGCTTCTTCTGAGATGATGATGTCCTTTCCTACTCAGTGAGAAGCAAGGAAGTTTTTTTACAATTTCATGAGGTTCTTCATGAGACTGGAGAACCATTGGTATATGTTGAACATAACTAAAAGGCTTTTTTTGGAAAGTGCTCTGTGAATTGGCAAAGTGTTTCTGATATTCAGATAAACTAAGAAGATGTCTCTCTCACTGAGGTTCCTTCTTAGATCTTCTCTGAAGCTGGGGCTTGAACCTGGTGAGTAGGCACTTTCAAAATTTCTCTACCATTAGGAAACATACACCCTCCTTTGGTCTGCCAAACACAGTGCTAAACCCTTACCATAGGTTTCTCATTTAACCTGCACAACTCCGAAGAAATGTATGCTTAGCCCCATTTTACATTTGGGGAAACTGAAGCATGGGTATAAAATAGACTTGCCCAAGGTCACCCAACCAGGGAGTAGAGACAAAATTTCCATCACATTTGTCTGCCTCTAGAACCACCGCTTTTCACCACCACCCCATATTGCCTCCCTAGCACTGTGCGTTGTGGTCACTTGTGCCCAAAGTTGGTCCCCAATGACTCACACCTGCCAATATTCATGCCCTAGTGAAATCCTTACCCACCCTGAGTCCAGGTGGACTCTGAGTCTTGATTTAACCATAGAATGTGGTGGAAGGAATGCTTGCCCATTCTGGGCCAAAGAAGGTCTGGAATCTTCTGCTTCTGTGCTCTTGGAAGCTGTCTGTCTGCTATGTAAGAAGACCGGGATCCCAGCTGGAGAGAGAAGCCCTGTGAAGAGGCGTGGAGGATGAGATCCCATAGGGAGAGAAAGATGGCGGGGAGGAGCACCAAGATACCAGATGTAAGCAAAGAAGCCATCTTGGTTGTTCCAGCAAAATGGAGCCTCCAAGACTGCATCAGGCAGAAAAGAAGGACTGCCAGCTGAGGCCAATCAATCCACAGAGTTGTGTGTCCAAACGCAGTGGTGGAGGTTTTAAGCTATTAAGCTTGGGGTTAATTAGGTATCCCAGTAGATAATCAAAACATCAGTTTAAATCTTCTCTCAGCTAATTTTGCACCACTGGCAAAGAGTAAGCATTTTGAACTATAGCACAGAAAGCAAAGAATTCTCTTCTTAAGAACACTTGGGTGAATATACTTGTATATCAAATACAAAAATGGTATGGGAGACTTCTCTTTATATTGTGGTTTTGACTATTTATATTCACTTCTATGGTAATTTTTTTAAGTTGTCCAGTGACTGTTTCTCTACTGTTTGCATAGTTCCTCCTTTTTTAGATCATATCACCATCATAATGCTTGATTATTCTGAGCCCTTTCATGATTACCTCATAGGTATTTTTAGATTAACTCACCTGAACCCAAGGTAACACGCTAAGCTCTTTGTGTGCCTTAAGAAGAAAGGCAGTGTGTACTTCCAGATGTGTATGTACAGTCCTTGTCCTAAAAGTCATTCTAAAAGCCTGTGCAGGTGTCTTTGAATTTTTCAGATATGTGTCAACATTGTTGAGTCACTTGTGCCCACCCCCCAATCTAGTAAACCATGACCCAATGGAATTTTAAGGCAATGGCATATAGCCCACTCAAAGTGACCTCCTCTTCAACTCTCTTCTCCTTGGCATAAGTCCTCTGGTGGGCGAGAAAGATTCCTGCATGAGAAAGATTCTTGTTATTTCCCCCTAGGCCATCATTGAACTCCCCAAGAAAGATATGCAAGGTAGATGCACAGAATATGCATCTGTTTCATCCCCCATTAAGGAAGTGCTTTACACCTTTCAGAAAGAAATCTTGAGGTGCCTACGTGAGTCCAGGTTCTTGTTTTCTTCTCACTCTTCCTTCCCAGCCCTCCCTCAGAAATGCCCAAATTGTGTCCAACTAAGCATGTAGTTCCGCCCTACATGTTTCCACAACATGCCACGTTTCAATTTCTTCTCAAGACCTGATCATTCTGTCTTCTAAATATCTTTATGATTTGCTCCTATGCTCCATCCCCAGAGCCTCTCCATTAAATCAGCCCCTCATCCCTTCTCATTAGGGCATAAGCAAAGCTGCCACCCTGCCCTCCCCCATCCATTCTCCACACTACTGTCAGTGAGTTTTCCACTATGTATATCTGAACAAGTTGCTTCCCATCATCTTCAGGTCAAAATCCAAACTTTGTCTCCTAACTTGCATATGCCCACCACTCCTTTCTCACTTCCCACTGAGACTACAGGCCCAGCGGGTTCTCTGGGTACCCTATGCTTCCTGCACCTCTCTATCTTTACCTATAATGTCTTTCTCTAACTTCAGGGCACCTAATCATCTCTAGAACCCTTCTCCTGACACCCACCAGCTCTAATTACCATGGCTACATGCACCAGCTCTGGGATCCTGTGAAGTCATCGTGTACCCAGCAACAACCCTCACCACACTGAACTGTCCATCTCTCCGACCAGTCTGCAAATCTTTTCAACGTATTTGTGTCTGATTTATCATCACCTAACAGAGTACTTGGAATAAAAGTTACTCAATAAATATTTGTTGGATGAATTGCTCATGACCCAACTTGATTATTTTTCTGTGACCTCTTTATAGACGTGGATCCCCCAAACACTATTGAGCTGTGCTGTGTTGGTGTGGGGGTGGAATCTTAGGCAAAATGGGTGATGTATATAAACACCTCACAAGTGTTGTTTTCTTAGAGGAGATGATGTGTTCAAACATGGAAACCTTGGCCCCACTCCCCAAGTGTTCCTAGGATAGCCTTGCTTCTCATCCCCTGTGGCCTCTGGCTGGATTCACATTGTCACTTGTGCATCTATCCAGCCAGCTGAATAAAGCTAAAACAAGAAATCACTGAGCAATGAGCAAATATTTCCAAGACACTGTTTGTCTAGAAACAGCAATTTTCAGAAAAGTTGTCCCCTTCGATTCTGAAGCTTAAACATTCTAAGTTACAGACCTGAGTAATGGAAATGCTGGACCAAATACGTCTGATGCACAATAGCAATTCCTTCCTGAGTAATTCTCTGTAGATGCCAAAGAACAAAATAAACCCCTAATATAAAGCATTTATTTAACTTACGCTTGCTTGTACAAATCAGTTGATGATTATATGTTGGAATACTTTCTAAACAATGTTCTATAAAAACACTATTATAGCTAAAAACTTTTTTTTTTCAGAGCCTTCTGTCTTGTGTCACTCAAGGAGCTCAATACTCTTCTGGAGTTCCAGCAACTTGGTTGAAACTCTGTGTCCAGGGGGATGGAAATGAATGTCAGAGACACCCCAAGCCAAGTCCCATCATGGGATCTGCTCTGGCCCCTCCTGAGTTACAGTAACCAGTGAGGGCATGTTAGCTAGACAGAAGAGTGCTCAATATAATGCTTTAGCTGGAAAATGTTGAATGTAGTCTTCCTTAGTTAGAAATGCTTATTGTAATCAAATCACTGAAACAGCTCTGATTCACTTCAAGCCTGAAATCCCTTTCTAGCACAGTTTGCTGTGACCTAAATCTCAAAAGCTTATACTCTGTTCCTGGTAAAATTAGTGAGATCTTTACCCAGCTCTGCTTGCTGGGATAAGACAGCACCTAAAGCAGGATGAAAGCCATATGGACTAACATCAGCACCTTCCTTCCTTTAAAGACAAGATCAAACGCTTGAATAAAGAACGAAGAGAGAAGGGTCTACCAGAGAACAGGAAGCACTGACCAAACAACATGAAGCCGGTGACCATTTCTCAATTTTAATGAATCCTGTGACTTTCACTTAGTTTTTTTCTTTCCTTTTTCTTTTTCTGCTTTCTTCTAGACCTTTGCCATTCCTTTGTCTGTTTGGACAATAAAAACTAAAGTCACCCTTCTCACTTTGAACTGGTCTGGGAAAGATTTTTTTCTCCAGCTCCTTGTTGATGCATCTTCAATAAACTTGCCTTCTCACCAAAGCAGACACTTATTTTTCTGTTTGATGTGGGAGCAGGTGAACCTAACTATATAGGACCATGTCTTGATAATGTTAACAAGCATTTTCACTTGTTATTTCAGGCAAGAAGGGGACAGAGATTTCTGCACACATCACTCAGGGACACATCACTGAGGCAAGGACCTGGAGACTATCATTCCCACCTTTAGGGGTTATGGGGAGGATTTGAGAATGTTTGCTTGCAACCCTGATGTCAGTTGGTCATGCCCAGCCTCTAAGACCTAGGTAAGATGATTTCAGCCCCAACCCCATAGCTGAGGGAGCTCTAAACCTAGCATGATCCTGTCTGATTCCTGGGGTTTCCACTCTCCACCTGACTCTGCTTCTCTCTTGTCCCATAACTCCGAGGTCACAGAATTCTGCTCAGTCATCAATTTCCACAAGATATAAAAAGGATAGAAAGTTCTTTGGTTTGGTTCAGTTTACAACTTTCTTGGAATATGATTGCAATGCTACACAAATCATCCATTTAAAGTGTGCACTTCAGTGGTTTGGGGTATAGATCAGTGTAACCATCACACAGTCAATTTTAGAACATTTCCATCACCACAGAAAGAAACCCTACAACCATTAGCTATCGCTCCCCAGCCCACTCCCCTCATCCCCACCCTACCCTATCAGCCACTAATCTACTTTCTGTCTTAGATGTTCCTATTCTGAAATTTCATATGAATGGAATCATATAATATGTGGTCTTTTATGGTTGGCTTCTTTCTCATAGCATGTTTTCAAGGCTCATCCATGTTGTAACATCTTTCAGTACTTCATTCCTTTTTATTACCAAGTAAGATCACATCGTATGAGGGTGGTGTGACAGTGGCTCAGTGGCAGAATTCTCACCTGCCACGCTGGAGACCCGGGGTTCAATTCCCATTGCCTGCCCATGCGAAAAAAAAAAAAAGATGTTGTAGGCGAGGTCACATTGTAAGAATAGAGCACATTTTGCTTATCTATTCATCAGTTGATAGACGTTTGGGTTACTTCCTCCTTTTGACTGTTATGAATAATACTGCTATGAACATTCATGTACAAGTTTCTGGGTGGGTATATGTTTTCATTTCTCTTGGGTATATACCTAGGATTGGAATTGCTGGGTCATAGGGTAATTCTAGGTTTTATTGTTGGAGGAACTGCTAGACTGTTTTCTAAAGTGGCTGCACCATTTTACATTCCTAATAGCAGTGTGCAAGGGCTCTAATTTCTCCACATGCTGGCCAACATGTGTTATATGACGTTGTGATTCTGGCCATCCTAGAAGGTGTAAAGTAGTATCTCACTGTGGTTTTGATTCGCATTTCACTGACAACCATTGACCTTGAACATCTTTTCATGTGCCATTTGTTGTTTTGGTTTTGAGGGAGGAGTCTCCTCTTGCAGGACACAGCGTTCCATCATCTATTCTCCTTCCTCCTTCTCCTTACCCTCTATCCTCCTGAATCTCACCACCTCCAAACACATAGCCAGGTCCAAACTCTTCTTCCACCAAACAGAGTAGCCGCCCCTTCTTCAAGAGTCCATGATTTGGGGTCTGCCACACCTATTGCAGGCAATTTCCCAACCCTGGGCGGTCTTTGCACATCACCTGCTTAGATGAAAATTTCTCTATTTTCTTACGTCTATGCTACCAGTTCATGGGAGAGGCTTACTGATGGAGAACTGTTAGTTTAGTTGTGGTTGACATGTGTTTACTGTTTTGGAGTACTGCAAATACACAAGATAAGGAGCTTGTCCAAAAATTCAGAGGGAAGGAAAGGGTTTGGTAGCCTACATTGAAATTATGGATCCCTAAGCAGCCCCCTTTGCATCAGGATGTATTTCCCTTAACATAAAACAAGTGTTTTCTAAAGAAGAAGGAGCTTTTGGAAGATGAGAAGCTCACCCTTGCCTGATGGTAGCCATGGTGAGATTTTTTTTTTTTAAACATAACAATGTACAAACATGAGCATTCTTACCATACAATCATTCCATTCTTGGTATATACTCAATAACTCACAAGATCATCACATAGTTGTATATACATCACCATGACCATTTCTTAGAACATTTGCATCAATTCAGAAAAATAAATAAAAAGAAAAAAGAAAAAAGCTCATACTACCATACCCTTTACCCCTCCCTCTCATTGAGTGCCAGTATTTCCATCTACCCAATATATTTTAGCCTTTGCTCCCCCTATTTTTTTCTATAACCCTTATCACTTCCTTTCATCAATCACTGGCATTTCAATCTACTAAATTTATTTTAACATTTGTTCCCCCTATTATTTATTTATTTTTAATCCATATGTTTTATTCATCTGCCCATACCATAGATAAAAGGAGCATCACACACAAGGTTTTCACAATCGCACAGTCACATTACAAAAGCTATATCATTATACAATCATCTTCAAGAAACATGGCTACTGGAACACAGCTCTACATTTCCAGGCACTTCCCTCCAGCCTCTTGGGGAGGGATATACCTTAACTAAACAGGTGATATCTATATAATGCACAAGAATAACCTCCAGGATAACCTCTCAACTCTCTTTGGAATCTCTCAGCCATTGACACTTTATTTTTACTCATTTCTCTCTTCCCCCTTTTGGTCTACAAGGTTTTCTCAATCCCTTGATGCTGAGTCCCAGCTCATTCTAGGATTTCTGTCCCACATTGCCAGGAAAGTCCACACCCCTGGGAGTCATGTCGCACATAGAAAGGGGGAGCACAGTGAGTTTGCTTGTCATGTTGGCTGAGAGAGAGAGACCACAAACGAGCAACAAAAGAGGTTCTCTGGAGGTGACACTTAGACTTAATTTTAACTAGGCTTAGCTTATCCTTTGCAGGGTAAGGTTCATATGAACAAACCCCAAGACTGAGGGCTCGGCCTATTGTTTTGGATGTCCCCACTGCTTGTGAGAATATCAGGAATTTTACACATGGGGAAGTTGAATTTTCCCCTTATCTCATCATTCCCCCAAGGGGACTCTGCAAATACTTTTTTAATTATTGTTCAAATCACTCTGGGATTTATTGGGGCATCACTCTGGACAAACTTACAAAATCTCCATAGAAAGATTTTGATAGAAAGCTAAGCAATTCTTAAGCCATGCTTCTTAAGGAAGATTTGGCCTAATAAGAAGTGTTGTGACCTCTAATCAGGTGTCAGTACCAGCCTTGGCTGAATTCCAGTCTGTTCAGTGCCTTCAGACATCTATCTGCATGTCACATGTGTCAGTGGAGAACAATAGACAGTCGATCTTCAATGCCCTCTTGTTGACTGATGGAAAAACCAGTAGGCCAAGTCGGGTGGAGTCAGGTGAGTGAGTGGGGGGTGGGGGTTGGTGGGAAAGGGTGGGGAGGGAGTAAAAGTAGGGGGTTTGGCTTTCTAATCAAGGTAGACCCAAAAGGAGATTGTTAGGAATGGCCAATAAGAATTCTAAGGGAAGTCTGCACTCATATAAAGGATAGGATATGTGCCAGGATGAAAAAAGCCAGTCTGGGTTTGGATCTTTATTCCAGTGTTGGTGGAAAGAGACAAGAAACTAATACACTGGGTGACTTAGTCAAATGGGTAAATCTTTCCTCAGACCAGATTCTTCACCTATTAAACTCATTCATTCATTTATTCATGCATTTATTCATTCACTGAACAGTTATTGCATACCTGTAAGGTGCCTGGCAAACTGTTAAATGCTAGGAATAAAGATGAATCAAAGTCTTCATAATTCATCCAGGATTGAAGGCAAGAGGACCTTTCTACTTGAGTGAACCCAAGAAAGGCTCCACCAACAAGGTGAGGCATATGTTGATTCTTGACTGGTAGGAAGCCGTCTGCCATGTGGATCAAGGTGCTCTGGATGGTTGGCACAATGACTGCCATAGAAGTGGCGAGTCCATCTCCTCTGTCTCCAATTCCCAGGACATCAACATTCCTTCTCTTACGGGGTATGGGACATCTAGGTGCACACCCACCGGTTGCTGAAAACAACAAATTCGATATCCACCTGGTTTGATGGGACAGACCCTCAATCTTGGGGATTGCCCTTATGAAACTTATTTCTGTAAAGAAGAAGCTAAGCCTACTTAAGATTATGCCTAATTATGTCACCCCCCGAGAACCTCTTTTGTTACTCAGATGTGGCCTCTTTCTCTAAGCCAACTCTGCAGGTGCACTCACTGCCCTCTCCCTAATGTGGGATATGACACCCAGGGATATAAATCTTCCTGGCAATGTGGGACATGACTCCTGAGGATGAGCCTGGTCTTGGCATTGTGAGAATAAGAAAACTTTCTTAACCAAAATGGGGGAGAGAAATGAAACAAAAAAATTTCAATGGCTGAGAGATTTCAAATAAAGATGAGAGATCTTTCTGGAGGTTATTCTTATGCAGTAAATAGATATTCTTTTTCAGTTTTTGGTGTAGTGGAGTAGTAAAGGGAAATATCCAAAACTGTTGAACTGTAATCCAATAGCCTTGGTTCTTGAAGATGAGTAAATAACTATAGAGCTTTTAAGGTGTGAACATATAAGCATGGAAAACCTTGTGACTGACACTCCCTTTACCCAGTGTATAGATAGATGAGTAAGAAAAAAAAAGACAAAATAAATTTAAAAACTATAAGGGGTATGGGAGTTGTGGGATATTTTGTATGTTTTTACTTTTATTTTAATTTTTATTGTTTTTGGAGTAATAAAAATGTTCATAATATCATTATAATGATAAATGTACAGCTTCATGATGATATAGTGAACAACTGAATGTACACTTTAGATTATCACATCTCAATTTAAAAAAATGAAAAAAAGACCACCTAGGGATCTAATGATCCCTCATGTCTTACAGATGTTCAGGGGTTTTTTTTGTTTGTTTTTTTTGTTTTGTTTTTTGGCATGGGCAGGCACCAGGAATCGAACCCGGGTGTCCGGCATGGCAGGCAAGAACTCCACCTGCTGAGCCACATAGCTCACCCTGCTCAGGGTTATTATGGAGCATATTGCTTCTGGGGCCCAGAGTGCAGCTGAGGTGCATATTGGTTGGATATTAACAGATACCATCTCTAACTCACAGAAGCCATGGAGGTGCCAAGTGTAGAGGGGGCCTGCTGGGGAGGAGATCATAGTTTAGGATTGAGTTCTCACGTCTGGGCTTGTTCCTGGGCACTGGCATGTGGCTTATGAACTTAGAGCATTCTTCTCTCTACCAACCCTTACAGTACAAGCTCTGAGGGTTCTTTGATGTTCCCATATTATTATCAACCACCTCCTCGTTGCTCATGGACCCAGAGACCATAAGCCTTCTCTTATCCTTCTCTCCACCTCCATCCTGCCCTCAGGGTCCTGCAAGTCCCTATTTGTAGGTCCTGAAAGCAATGGGAATGACCTCATCCTCTTTCTCAGACAATTGTATGGTTACCTCTAGGAAAAGACCAAGGGTTCAGACCTGCAGTCGGGAGTGTCTTCCCAGACCGAGGAGTCCCTATTCCAACTCCATGCTTGAAACCCCTTCCTAATTCCTACCCAAGCTCTGAGCAGCATTCCTCAAGGTCTACCTAAGTCATTGCTCTCGTCTTCTACCCAGAGCAGATTGCTTCTCTGTTTAAGGGGCCCTTAATCTATGAGTTTTTCTTTGGGCAGTTGCTTATTATAGTGGTTAACCTTGACTTACTGGTCCTACTCTCTGCTGTAACCTGGATACATGTAGAGTCCTTGATTCCTCTTCCTGATGGCTTTTCAGCAGTCAGCCCTTTTGTGCTTATTGGGCAGTCCCAACTTCCAAAGCACTGTAATTTCTTATCTGGCACCATATACTTGCTTAGTCCCACCTTTGCTGAAGCAAGAGACAGCATTGAGAGACCAGAACAAGTCCTGTAGCTTTGAGCCAAGGGTGGCTGAGTCTGAGTGATGTCCTCAAGTCTCACCCCAAAGCAGAGGGTGGTGGGCAATAAAGGCACATGACCAAACATCAAGAGTTAGGGGCTAGTCAAGTGTCAATCAATGGGAAACTGGTTGAATGAACCATGGTATATCCATATAATGAGTTGTTCTGCAGCCATAAAAAGAAAAATGAAAATCTCCATGAACTGCTATGGAATGATTTTCAGGATATAACGTTAAATGAAAAAAACTAACAATAAATGCAAAAATAAAGACAAATTTAAAATATAAGTATAATAAAAATATAAATACAATTTCAAAAATATATATACCAGAATATAAAATGTAAATATAAAATACATTAAAATAAAGATAACTAAGAATATGTGCATATATTTGCCCATTATTTTAAAGAACCACATGAAAGATAAACCAGAAACTAATAAAAATGGTTAACCATAAGGGTGGGGAGAAATGGAGTGGAATTATAGGGAAGGGAGTGATAATTCTCTGTCTGCACATTAAAAACTAGGTTTGCTTTTCGAACCATGTTAGTGTTTTATGTTTACAAAAAAAGAAACAAAAAAGAATGTGAAAAAGTGAATACTAAATTTTACACGCAAAGAGATGAACCTGACTATGCATCAAATTGATAACACGATCACATGGTAAAAAGAATTATTTTAAGAAATTATTACACATGGTCCTCAGGCTGTGTACATCCTTAGTAGGATAATTTCTGTGAACAAAAAAGAATTGCAAATAAGATTCACAGAGAGTAGATTTACAGGCTACCAGGGGCAGGATGGGAGGTGGGGGCGGGGGCTGAGGGGAGATGGTGGAGTCATTTCTTAATTGTTTAATGGATGCAGAATTTCTTTGGGGAGTTATGGAAAAGTTTTGATAATGGATGGTGTTGATGTTAGCACAACAGTGCAAATGTAATTAACAGCACCAAATTGTACACTTGCAAATGGTTAAAATGGGATGTTTCATAATATATATATATATATATATAAAACCACAATCATTTTTTTTTAAAAAGGGTTGCAAACAAATCTACATTTATTGGATTTATTCTTAGGTGTAAAGTTGCCAACTATGTGAATGTTGTTGGATAAAACAAGAAAGTATATATGTGTGTGTGTATACATACACATATGCATATATATATGTTGTCAGGAATCAGAATTTTCTTTGAAGAGGGAAATAGATACAACTATTAAATAAAAATTTTTTTAAAAGAAAAACCTCTGTAGTACCAAATCTGAATTAGAAATATAAGTATGAACACATGTGTATGTGCATGTATGTCATTCATAGTTCTTTTCAGGGGAAGAGCCTAGAAGTTATGAAACTTTAATAGCAGTGAGCATACCCGGTACCCACAAATTGGTTTCTTTTTTTTTTTTTTCGCATGGGCAGGCACCAGGAATCGAACCCAGATCTCGGGCATGGCAGGCAAGAACTCTGCTGAGCCACCATGGCCCACCACATAACTTGGTTTCTAAATATCATTCCTCAGCAAAAGAAACCAGGGTTCCTTATTGAAATGGCTGATCCCAAGGCGTAAAGCAGATAAAGTACAAATTAAACCCAGATATCTTCTTATATTCAGAAAAAAGTGCTCCAAGATTAATGGGGTACTGTGAAAAGGGTACCAGAATCACCTTGCAGGCGCTTCTATTGGACAAATTGAGACAATGTAAGCATTGGGAAGAATCATAACGGTAACTGACATTGAAGGATAAGGAATTCACGAGTCTACTGTGATAGGAAAGAAAAGAAAAAGGGGGCAGGAGAGAGTTGGAAAGAGAGAGAGAAGGAAAGAGGGAGGGAAAGGAAGGGGAAAAGGAAGAGAGGGAGGAAGGGTAGGGAAGGTAGGAAGGAAGGAGAAAGACAGAGAGAGAGAAAGGGGGGAAGGAAAGAAAGAAACTCTTTCTTATGGGAGACTTCCCTCTAATAAATATGGAATAATACTTTTCTCACAACCACAAACAGAGAAATTAATTCAAGCAAGGATCTTCAGTGGACACTAAAACTATTACAGCAGAGGTTACTGGAGAACAAGATATACCAAAAGTATCATTCAACAGATTAATTACTAACTTAAAAGGGTAAAATGTACCTTTTTACCTTTGGCCATGGACAAATCTGGCAATGATCACCTTCACCAAGCGATCAAAATGAGGACCCCTACTGGGTCCTGACGTTGTGTGTCTCCTGAGGTGACGCAATAGCACGTTTACAGCATCACCCATGAAGGAAATGCAGCCAGCTTCCATTTTCCAGGAGATACAGGAGAGAGAGGACTCCAAACCTAGGATGGGGGCGTGTTTTACAAGTGATCCAAACCCAGAAAGTCATCGACAATTTAAAACACCAAAGCAAAACCTCTATGAGGATCACCTGAGGACCTCACATTAAGTAGAGTCTGTTCCATTTGTTCCTTACCCCAGCCTTGTATGTGCCTCTCCAATGATTCTAGACCAGCTGTTGTTTTGAAGCTTCTGGTCCCCATGACAGAGACCCCCACTTCTCCCTATGATTCTCATCAAGCATTGTGGTATAATCTTGAATGATAAGAAAGACTCAGTAGGAAAGGACGGGTCTGGTCTAGAGATGCTTTATGTTGGAAAGAGGGTTGGGGTTGGAACAGCATGGGTTGCATAGAACATGTTCAGGCACGCCCCATCTGTAATGGAAGTCTGCTCCACTCTGTGTCAAGGGTGAGTGCACCAGTGTGCTTTAACACATCTCTGAAGTTTGGACACCCCCCTCCTGATTGGGGCTCAATGGTTGGCTAGTACTTAGAAGAGGT
This sequence comes from Myrmecophaga tridactyla, assembly GCA_004026745.1. Classification (NCBI taxonomy): domain Eukaryota; kingdom Metazoa; phylum Chordata; class Mammalia; order Pilosa; family Myrmecophagidae; genus Myrmecophaga; species Myrmecophaga tridactyla. The sequence continues at coordinate 103,383 of PVIY010000890.1, forward strand.
CATGGGTCTGACTGGAATACATCATCCCCAGGACCCTGGGACATTGCTGGGACTTACTCTCTCAAAAATTAACAAGCAATTGAAAATCCAAAAGAGGGGCAGCAGACTGGACAATTCCTCCCCCCAACCCCAACGCTGGACTAAGTCCCCTAGTCCAGGCATATTGGCCATCTTATTCCTGTCTGCTGACAGCCCCACTTCCTGGACCAAGGCCAGTCCTGCAGCTGCAGCTGAGTTATTCACAGCCTCCTAGACCCAGGTCTCCACAATTCCTTTCCTCATCCCACCCCCCATAACCCCACCCCCACCCAAACTCACTGTATGCCACAAAGGGCTCCAACCTTGGACACACAGAAGTCTTTAAAAAATTTTTTTTTGGTATGCTGTATGGTAGGGTCACATTTCCATGTGAGCATCCCATTACTGCAGCACCATTTGTTGAATTTTTTTGCTTGTTCATTTTGTTTGTTTGCTTATTTATTTGTTTTTTAGGTAAGTGCATGGGCTAGGAATTGAACCCAGTTCTCCCACATGGCAGGTGAGAATTCTACCACTGAACTACCCTTGTATCCCCTGAAGTCCTTAATTTTGAGCCTTAAACACAAAGGGCTGATTCCAACCCATAGGGAAAGGATGGCAAACATTCACCGGCCTCAAGGTGGTTTCTCACATCTCTGCCTAGAACTCAGCCACTTGCTTTCTGACCCAGGTACAGGAATCTGCAGAATTCACTAAGGCAGCACCAGACCTGCTGGAGCTCAACCAAAAATCCAGGTGCCCCGGTCCTACTCCAGACTGAATTAAACCAGAATCAGTAGAGGTGAGCCCAAGCATGGACAGTTTTTAAAATCTCCCCAGGATACTGACGTGTAGCAAAGGTTGAGTACCAGATCATGGAGGGACCTTGAAGGATGACTGAGGAGTCTGGGCCAGAACCGTCAAGCAGAAGTAAAGGGAGGGCAGGGGAAGGTTTGGGTTTTTTGAAAGCTTCTCTGGGGCTCTGGGGAGAGGAGCAAGGTGGGGAGAGCAGTTAGGAGATGGTTGCATTCATCCAGGGCAGAGCCACCCGAAACTAGGCTAAGATGATGGCAAGAAGAATGGGACGGAAGGAATGGGTCTGAGAAAGTGTAAGGAGGGGATTCGTTCTCACCATCCCTAAAACGTATCCTTTTCCACTTTTCTCTGGCTTCTCTGTATTTACTATATTTAAGACAGTTTTGGGAAGAACAGCTGTTAGTGCTTGCACCAAGCAGTCCACACAAGTATCCCCTCCTTTAGTAGCATAAATACCTGCTTACATTGCTCATCAAAGATGAATGCAAGCTTAAGTAATTCTAATAGAGATTCTGGGTAACTTTTATCTATTCTTGATTTTGCAAATTTTGGTATAATTATAACATCACGCAGGTAAAGGGAAAAACAAACTTATAATTTAAAAAATATTGTTAAACAATTTCTGGTTTACATTCTTGTGACTAAGATGGAATATCAGGTCATTTAGTATAGCATTTTGTTGCTACAAGTGCCTGGATGAAGTTTTCCAGCTTAGTTTCAGATGCAGCCATCTAATCAATAGTGGAAACCAGTGTTGGGCCTGAAATTTCTGCTGCTGAGTCCAGGATGGTATGGGCTATTCAGTTCTTTGCTAAGGTAATGCAACCCCCAGAAGGGCTGAAAGTTTCTTCTTTTCCCAACTTACCCTATTAGTTCCTATTACCAACATCTGGAAGACTAGGAAATGTCTCACTTTTAAAAATTCAACAGGAATGATGGTCATGTCTCTATTTCACCAGAAAAACTCTATCTACTCTCTCATTCTTTTCAGCAACATTTGACCCGCCTAGCCACCCCATCCTTGAAACTTTAATTTCCTGACTTCCATGATGAGTCTCTCCCGCTTTCCCCTGTGCCTCTCCAGCTGTGCTTTCTCAATCTCCTTCCTTCCCTGATTGTCCTCTATCAAGCTTTCACTGTTGAAGTGTCTCAGGACTTGTTAATCATAACCCCCTTCCCTAACCACCTTTCTACTCTCAGACCTCATTAAATTGTATGTCATTAAATGCCATTGACATGCTGATGACACCCAAGTGTCCGTAACAAGCCTAACTCCTCTCTGAGCTCAAGATTCAAAATACAACTGCCCCTATTTAGATGTGCACTTTGAAAGGCATCCCAAACATCACATGTTCAAAAACCAGATTGTTGATTTAGTCCCCAGACTCCCCCAGCCAGCACTGCTTCTCCCCATCTTCCCCAACTCAGTTGACAGCACCAGCCTCTATGCAGCTGCTCAAGTCAACAACACCAGCAGCCCTCCTAGATACCTCTTCACATCGCATGGGGGCTGCTGCTTTATGAAGAGCCGTTCAGCGTCTTCAGCAGCTCTGCCTCCATTATGTTTCCCAGATCTGTTTGTTTCTCTCCCTCTCCTCTGCAACCACCCTAGTTCAATGCCTGTCATAGTTTCCATGGACTTGTGGGTTCTCAGTTCGTGCTCTTGTTAATGAATGAGCAGCTTTGTTGGTCTCTCATTGACCTCCAACATTTGACCGTTCCCAGGGGCTCGAAAGATGCTTGTCAGCAGCTATGATTTTTTTTTCTAGGAAAATTTAAGATTACATTTCATGAAAGATATGAGGTTAACAAGGGGCTGGTGAAATTCATAGGCTGTTAGTCTTTGAGTTAGAGCTTGTCTGGTAAAAAAAAGAAGCCAAAAGTTTCCATACTGCAAAAATCTGTTTATCCTCAATATTGTTTGCAAAATACTTGTTCATTCTCCAAGGCTCTCATTGTTCATATCAATGTTAGTTGCATGTTCTGTAGAAGTTTCAATTCTGGGATAATTTTTCTCTGTGTCTCTGTGTGTCTATCTGTCTGTCTCTCTCTCTACATAGATACACACTTTCCAAAACTAGAGGCAAGTAGAGCGAATAATACCATGATTACCCATGTAGCTAAATTCAACTGAATCACATTTTACAATATGTGCTTTATAATTTCTAAACAAATTATAGAACTGAGACCCTCTATGCACCCTCCTTGATTCCATTGTCCTTCCTTTCTCCTCAGAGGTATCACTATGATGAATTTGTTATTTATAATCTCTTATGTGTTTTTAAACTTTCACCACATTTTGTAAATCCATAAGCAATGTATATATAGCATTGTTTTACAGGTAATAAAATTTTAACAGGTTTCATATTTTAGGTATTATTTGACAAATGTCTAATTCAATATTTTTAAATGATTTATCCTCATGGATACACACCGCTTTGATTCATTCTTGTTTTCTTTCCATCACTGAAGTTCATTGACAATAAACAATTATACAGAAAAGTACACACATTGTGAGTGACGTTTCAATTAATTTTCATGAAGTAGACATGACCATGTAACCAACAATTAGATCAAGAAATAGACATTAATTGCATGCTAGAAGTCCCTTACATGACATCATCTGGTCACTACCTGCCCCACTTCCCCAAAGGAAATGCTTCTAACTTCTAATGCCATAGTTGCCAGTTAAAAACGCTATATAAAAGGAAACATGGAATTTGTTCACTTGTGTCTGGCTTCTGCCAAATGGTCTCCCAGAGTGGCTGTACCATTTTGTCTTACCACAAGCAATGAATGAGAGTTCTTATTGCTCCATTTCTTCATAGAATTCGTCAGATTTTTAAAAAGTTATTCTGATAGGTGTAGTGGTATCACATGGTTGTTTTAATTGCAATTTCTTGATGAAAATGGTAATGAGCACCTGTTCATATGCTATTTTCCATCTGGATATTTTCCTTGGTGAGGTGTCTGTTCACCATGTTTAATTCAGTTGTTCATCGTCTTATTTTGAGTTCCAAGAGTTCTTTGTATATTTAAGATACAATTCCTTTAGTAGGTATATTTTGGAAATATTTTCTCCCAGTTGGTGGCTTATCTTTTGATTCTTTTAATGATATCAAGTTTTAAATTTTAATAGTCTGAAGTCATTTTTTCCTCTTATAAATCATGCTTTCAAACATATAAAATCTCACCACCAAACCCAAAGTTATATAAATTTTCTCCTTTAATTTTCTTTCAGAAGTTTTACAGCTCTACAATTTATGTTTAGGTCTATGATCCATTTTGAGTTTATTTTTGTGAAATGTATAAAGTCTGTGTCTGGTCTCTTGTTTTTTGCATATGGACATCCAACTGTTCAGCACAATTTTTTGAAAAGACTATTATTTTGTCATTGAAATGTCTTTGCTCTTTTGTCAAAGATAAGTTGATGATATTTGTGTGGATCTATTTCTGAATTTTTTTCTGCTCCATTGATTTATGTGTTTATTCTTTCACTAATACCATACATTTCCCCCTCCCATCCCCTTTAACATTGCTGTCATTCCTTTCACTAATCCATATACTATAATCTTCTAATACATTGTAATTGTTATTACTTTGGATAAATATTTATTTATTTAATCAATTTAGAATAATAAATATAAAAGACTTTATTTTCATTTATTCCTTCTTGGATGCTCTTCCTTTCTTTATGCGATAAGTTTCTGACCTAAGTAATATTCCTTTTCCCTAATGAACTTTAAACATTTCTTGTAGGGCAGGTCTCGCAATTTTTCTTTGTCTGAGGAAGTATTTATCCTTCACTTTTGAAGGATAGTTTTGCTGGGTATAGCATTCTAGATTGGTGTTTTTTCTTTTCCTTCCAACACTTTAAATATTTCATTCTACTCTCTTCTAGCTTGCATGACTTCTGATGAGAATCAAATGGAGCTTTTATCCCTGTTCCACTATAGGTAGGATAGGTTTTTTTCCTCTGGTGCTTTCAAGATTTTCTCTTTGTCTTCAGCTTTCTGCAGTTTGAATATGACTTGCCCGAGTATAGTTTTTGGTATTTATACTGTTTAGTGTTCTCTGAGCTTCCTAGATCTATACTTTAGCATCTGTCATTAGTTTTGGAAAATTCACAGCCATTATTACTTCAAATATTTATTCTGTGTCACTGTGTCTTTCTTCTTCTCATATTCCATTAATGCATGTTATACCTTTTGAAATTGTCCCACAGTCTTTAGAGGTTATGTTCTGCTTTTTCATTCTCTTTTCTCTTTGAATTTTAGTGTAAGAAGATTCAACTTTTTGGCTTATGAATTACACTGTGATGAACATTTGTGTACAAGTTTTTATATGGACATGTATATTCACTTCTTGTGGTCATATACCTAAGAGTGGCATTGCTGACTTGTATGACTTTAATCATTTGAAATTTTTTGAGACTTGCATCATGGCTCAACAAATGGTTAATGGTAGTAAATAGAGCATGTGTGCTTGAAAAGAATATTTATTCTGCAATTTTGACGTGCTTTGTCTTGTATATTTTACTTGGATCAAACGTATTAAGCATATTGTTCAAATCGTCTGGATTTTTATGATTTTTTAACATTCTTTATTGTAAAATATAACATAAATACATAGCAAAGAAAGAAAAAAGCAATAATTTTCAAAGCACACTTCAATAAGTATGGCTACTATTCCACCACTTCAGATTTTTCCTTCTTCGCTGCTCCCAAACACTGGAAGATAGATGGAATATTACTATAGTGATTCAGCAATCATATTACTCTGTTAAATCCTATTCTCTGTTATACCTCCACCTTCTCCTCTGATCCCTCTCCCAATCCATAGGGATCCCTGGGCAACACCTGTTCTGACTTCTTCATGTTGAGAAGGGGTGTAGATACTAAAGGATAGGGGGATGCAATTAACTGATAATCTTGGAGAGGCTGGCCCCTCTGGGTTTCAGGATTTATCTGGCCTAGGAACCCTCTTAAATTATAGGTTCCAGGAAAGCAAACTTAGCACATGAAACCTTTATAGAGTCTCAGTTCAAGTCCTAGGTGTTCTCAAGAGTCAACAGGAGTGATGTTAGCTGGGGTCTAGCAAACCACGGCAATCAGCTCTAGCTAACTGAAGCTTACACAAGAGCTACCTGCAGAATAGCCTCTCGACTTCACTCAATCTCTCTTGGTCACCAATGCCTCACTTTATTAGGCATCTTTTAATGCCTCTTTTCCTTCCCTTGGTCTGGAAGGCATTGTTGATCCCACGGTGCCAGGACCAGACTCATCCCTTGAAGCCATGCCCCATGCCCCATGCCACCAGGGAGATACCCCCGAATATCATGTCTCATGCAGTGGGGGAGGGCAATGACTTTCCTTACAGAGTTGGGCCCAGAGAGAGAGAGAGGCCACATCTGAGCTACAAAGAGGCCACCTGGAAGAACTCTCACAGTATCCTGGGTACTCGCCATGGGTAGTCCCAGCTTCTCCACCATAGAACCAAGTTTCATAAGGACAAGCCTCAAAATCAAGGGCCTGGCCCATTTTCCTGGAAGTTCCCAATGGCTAAGAGAGTACCTCAGGCTTCCCAGATGGGAAAATTCAATAGTTCCATATATATATAAATATATTTCCCCACCCCTACCCTCCCTTCAGATCCTCAAGGGGCTACACCAACTCCTCCACCAAATCAGCCCAGAGTCTGAAATGTGTCCTGGCATTACACCAAGGTACACAGAACCACACGGCCTCATTTCCCCTCTGGACCCTAGGAGTCTGGGTCATTCAAACGAGCTATCCAGATAGGTTGATTTAGATTGTGTGTTACAGAAAATTTAGGTTCTAGACATTATGAACCTTCCTGCCTTTGGCTCCCAACAGCAGGTGGTGAAGGTATAAGGTACATACACTATCATCTTTTACCCTATGTTCTGGTTTATTTAGATCCAGCCAGATTGGATTAATTTTTTAACTCTAATTGAGGTCTGATGTCCCCTTTGGTTACTTTATGTTAATATACATAGTTCTGCTAACCTTCAGGGCTGCAGCACTCCATCGTTTGGTCCCAGGTGTCACAGAGTTACTCAAAGTCCCAGGGAAATACCAACTGATACACATACAACTAAGGATCCCAGCATCCAGAAATACATTTACAACATCAGACTAAGAGTGGCTGCTAAAAGGGCTTATAATCTAAGGCTCCAATTTTCTTATAAATATTTTCTGAAAGAGACCCTAGTATGTTCGATCTTTTGTTTCTGGGTTATTTTGCACAACACATTGTCCCCAAGGTTTATTCAGTTAGTTGCATGCCTCTCAACATCCTTAGCTTTTGTAGCCATACCTTACTTACTCCATCATATAAATGTATCCAGTTCACCATTCTGCTTCTCATTGTATACTTCAGCTCCCTCCATCTATTCACCATCATGGAAACGTCCAAAATAAACAAACCATGTTTTACAGTATTCTCACTTGGTTGTACAATCAGCAGCACTCTCAGTTTTAGACAATGTTCATTGTTTTTACCAGAGTCATAATAGTGGAAGCATGCAGTATCTATCCTTTCGTATCTGGCTTACTTCACTCAGCATTTTTGTCCTCAAGTTTCATCCATACTGTCATATGCTTTGGGACCTCATTTTGTCTTATTCCTGCATCATATCCCATCATATGTATATACCATATGATTATTTTTTGTCTGTTCAATCAGTTCCTGAGAGTGGTATGTTGCAATCTTCCATCATTTAAAGATTTGTCTTTTTTTCTCCTTTTTATTCTACAATTATTGCTTTATATAAGTTGAGGTTATATTATTAAGTACACACAAATTGATTATTTTTCTATCTACCTTATAACTTAACTCTTTTGTCATTATGCTTCCTTTTATCTCTAGTAATGCTTCTTGGTCAATTTTGTCTGGTGTTAGTATACCTATACCAATTTTGTTTTGTTTAGTGCTTGCATGTCCTATCATTTTCTGTCATTTTATTTTCAGTCTTTCTGTATCCTTATTTAAAAGGTGTCTTGTAAATAGGATATAGTGGGGTTTTTTGCTTTTATCCTGTCTGATAACCTTTGCCTTTTTTTTTTTAATTGAGAAACCCAAACAACATACAAGCATGCACGTTCTTAACCTACAAACACTCCATACCTGGTGCACAGTCAGTGGCTCACAATATCATCGCACAGTTGTGTATTCATTACCATGATCATTTCTTAGAACATTTGCATCACTCCAGAAAAAGAAATACAAAGAAAAACCTCATGCATACCATTCCCCTTACCCCTCCCTCTCATGGACCACTAGTATTTCCATCTACCCAATACATTATAACCTTTGTTCCCCCTATTATTTATTTATTTTTAATTCTTATATTTTACTCATCTGTCCATACTATAGATAAAAGGAGCATCAGACACAAGGTTTTCTTTTTCTTTCTTTTTTTTTTTTTCATTGTGAAAGCTATATCATTGTTCAGTCATCATCAAGAAACATGGCTACTGGAACACAGCTCTACATTTTCAGGCAATTCCCTCCTACCTCTCCATTACATCTTGAATAACAAAGTGATATCTACTTAATGTGTAAGAATAACCTCCAGGATACCCTCTCGACTCTGTTCGGAATCTCTCAGCCATTGACACTTTGTCTCATTTCACTCTTCCCCCTTTTGGTCGAGAAAATTTTCTCAGTCCCTTGTTGCTGAGTCTCAGCTCATTCTAGGATTTCTGTCCCACATTGCCAGGAAGGTCCACACCCCTGGGAGTCATGTCCCACGTAGACAGGGGGAGGGTGGTGAGTTTGCTTGTTGTATTGGCTGGAGAGAGAGGCCACATCTGAGCAACAAAGTCTTTGCCTTTTAATTAGAGTATTTAGTTGTTTTATACTTGTAGGAGTTAGGTTCGGTTGTCAGCATGGTCAGGTGATGGTGCCCAGTTGTTCTATTACTGTGGACTTAAATCATCATGTGAATTTCATCTATGGCTGATTATATACATCTGCAGTCCTCTAAGGGGAGTATCTTCTGCAATGAGTGACATTTTAATTTGACTCAACTGGAGGCTTAAAAGGAGAGTCAGAAGAGAGAGAAAAGAGCTCAATAGCCCAGTATACTTCAGCTCAGAGCTCAGAGCAGGCTCAGACTCAGATGTTTGGAGATGCAGAAAGGCATGGTCCCCGGGAAAGCGGCTTAAATCCAGAAGCCAAGTGAGAAGCCCAGCAGGTATTGCCATATGCCTTCCCAAATTAGTAAATTTGTAACTAAATACATAAAAGCCATTCAATTTCTGGTATATTACATTCTGACAGCCTTAGTAAACTAAAATAAAACTTAATGTAGTTACTTCTATATTTAGGTTTAACTCTATCTACTAAATAATTGTTTTTTATTTGGCCTGTCTGCCTATGTTCCTTTTATTCCTTGTCTTCTTCGATTAATGAGTTATTTCTATTTATTTCACAGTACCTCAGCATTAGTTCACTCTCTGTACATTCTTTTATCATTATATTAGTGGCAACACCATGGGTTACAACATGCATCTGTGAATTATTAATGTTTTAATATACCTTGATTTCCCCCAAAAAATTTTCATGGGTGTTAGAATTCTAGGTTGTCAGTTATTTTCTTTTTGGTACTTTGAAGGTTTCATTCCATTTTATTTTGGATTTTGTCATTTATTTTGAGAAATGTATTGGTAGTTTTTGGATGTTATCTTTGTTTGCGCTGTCTGTTTTTAGGAGTAATTCTACTATCTTAGAAGTACTTCTACTTGAAGTTTTTAATACTTCTTGAACCTATGGCTTGATTTTAAAAAAAATCAATTTTGGAAAATCCCCGATTCCTATTGTTTTAAATATTACTTCTGTTCTACTCACTTTCCCCCTCTCCTTTTGGGGTTCCAATTGCAATTCATTAGTTCTTTCCTAATGTTTCTTACTCTCCTTTATGTATATTCTATTATTCCCTTACCTTTCCATGTGTAATGACTGGATTTTCCATTTATGCAAAGAAAGTTGCTAGAAATTTTATTGGCATGGCACTAACTCTGTAAATTACTCTGGGTAGAATTGATATCTTAACAATATTTAGCCGTTCAATCCATGTACACAAAATGCCCTTCTGTTATATTTTAGCAATATTTTGTAGTTATCTGTGTACAAGTCCTCTACATCCTTGGTTAGATTTATTCCTAGATATTTGATTTTAAGTTGTAAATGAAACTTTTTGTGATTTTTTTCTTCAGATTGTTCATTACTAGTGCATAGAAATACTACTGAATTTTAGGTGTTAATCTTGTACCATCACTTTGCTGAATTCTTTTATTAGGTCTAGTAGCTTTGTTGTGGATTTTTCAGGATTTTCTGTATATAGGATCATGTTATCTGCAAGCAGGGAAAGTTTTGCTTCTTCCTTAACAATTTGGATGCCTTTTCTTTCTTTCTCCTAATTGCTCTGGCTAGAAGTTTCAGTACATTGTTGAATTACAGTGGTTAGTGTGAGCATTTTCATTTTCTTTCTGATCTTATAGTGAACATTACCAGTCTTTCACTATTAAGTGAGATGTTAGTTGTGGGTTTTTTGTATATGCCCTTACCATGTTGAGGACATTTCCTTCTATTCCTGGTTTTCTAAGTAGTTTAATCAAGAAGTGGTGCTGGATTTTATCAAATGCCTTTTCTACATCAATTGAGATTGCCATGTGGTTTTTTTATTTTTCCTTTGCTTCTGTTAGATTGGTGTATTATATTACTTGGTTTTCTTATGTTGAACATAATGTAACATACATATGTGGGATAAATCATTCTTATCATTGTGTATAATTCTTTTAATATGCTATTGGATTCAGTTTGCCAGTATTTTGTTAAGTATTTTTGCATCATGTACATAAGAAATATTGGTCTGTAATTTTCCTTCCTGTGGATCCTTTATCTGGCTTTGGCATCAGGCTGATGTTGGCCTTATTGAATGAGTTAACAAGTATTCTCTCCTCTTCAATTTGTTGGAAGAGTTTAATTCTTCTTGGAATGTTTGGTAAAAATCCTCTCTGAAGCCATCTGATCTGGGCTTTTCTTTGTTGTGAAGGTTTTGATTACTGATTCAATCTCTTTACTAGTGATTGCTCTGATGAGATCTTCTGTTCTTTCTCAAGTAAGTATGGTGGTTTGTGTGTTTCTAGGAATGTGTCCATTTCATCTAGGTATCTAATTTGTTTGTGTATGGTTGTTCATAGTATCCTGTTATAGTCCTTTTCATTTTTGTGGGAACAGTAGTAATATATCCCTTTTCATATCTGTTTTTATTTGTATGTGTTCTCTTTTTTTTCTTTGTCAGTCAAGCTAAAGCTTTGTCAATTTTATTGATCTTTCAAATAACTAATTTTTTGTTTTGTGGATTCTATTTTTTAACTCTGTATTTCATTTATGTTCATTCTAATCTTTATTATTTCCTTCCTTACACTTGCTTTGGGTTTAGTTTGCTTTTTTTTTTTTTCTTTTTTTCTAGATCTTCCAGTTTTGAGGGTAGGTTTCTGATATGAGATCTTTCTTCTTTATAATGTAATCATGTAGAGCTATAAATTTTCCTCTCCACTTTTTCTGCCACCCATAAGTTTTTGTGTGTTAGGTTTTTATCTTCACTAGCCTCAAGATATTTCCCTCTAATTTCCCTTGAGATTTCTTCTTTGACTCATTCGTTGTTTAAGAGTGAGTTGTTTAATTTCAATGTATTTTTTAATTTTCCATTTCTTACTCTGTTGTTGATTTCTAGTTTCATTCCATTGTGATCAGAGAATATATATTGTATTATTTAAATATTTTCCAACTTCATTGAGACTTGTTTTGTGACCTAGCATATATTCTACCCTGGAGAATGATCCATGTGCAATAAAGAAGAATGTGTATTCTGCAACTGTTGGGTGACATGTTCTAAATGTCTTTTAGGTCTTGCTAGTTATCATGCAAGTCTTGTATTTCCTTACTGATCATCTGTCTACATGCCCTATCCATTATTGACAGTGGTATATTAATGTCTCCTACTATTAATGTAGGGTCAACTGTTTTGCCCTTCAAATCTGTCAATATTTTAGCTTCATAAATTTTGGGGCTTTGCTGTTAGGTGCATATATATCTTTAATTGTTATATCTTCTTGATAAATTGACCCCTTTATCAATATATATTAGCCTTCTCTGTCCCTTATAATAGTTTTTCTTAATTTAAAATCTATTTTATTTGATGTTAGTATAGCTCCCCCAGTTCTTTTTATTTACTACTTGAAGATTATATATTTTTTCCATTTTTTCACATTCAACCTGCTTATGTCTTTGAATTTAAGATGAACTTCTTTTAAACAGCATATAGTTGGATCATGCTTATTTATCCATTTTGCCAATTCTGCCCTATGAATGGAGAGTTTAATCCATTTACATTTAAAGTAATTAGTAATAAAGCATGAGTTTCTTCTGCTATTTTGCTATTTGGTTTTTACAAAAAAGGTATAAAAAATTATCCTTTTTGATCATCAATTTTTCTGTTAATGCCTACTTTCATATTTGTTTGGCTCTTCATCTTGTCCATTTTGAGTCCCTTTTGATATCTTTCTGTACATGCTTTTCATATATTTCCTATGTGTTTACCATAGGGTTAAAATTTAACATTTATATTTAACACAAATATATGACAATGATTTTTTATTTGATACCAAATTAACTTCAATAGCATATACATACATTGCTTCTATATCCATCTGTGCCCCCACTTTTTTGTACTTGTTACAAATTATATCTTTGTATATTGTATGTCCAAAACCATGCTGTTATCATTACTTTTCATGCGTTTGCATTTTAATACCTGAAGGAAATAAGAAATGGAATTACATATCAAAAATACAATACAGTAGTACTGGCATTCATAATTACCTAAATGGTTGCCTTTACTGGGGTCTTTATTTCTTTATGCTGCTTTGATCCACTGCTGGTGCCCTTTCCTTTCAATCTGAAGAACTCCCCTTAGCATTGCTGGTAGGATGGTCTAGTGGTGAGGAACTACCTCAGCTATTTTATATCTAAGAATATCTTATTTTCTCCCTCATTTTTGAAAGAAAGTCTCACTGGATATAAAATTTTTGGTTGGCTGTTGTTTTCTCTCAGCACTTTAAGTATCGCAGCCCAATGCCTCCTTGCATCCATGGTTTCTGATAAGAAATTGGAACTTAATTTAATTGGAACTCCCTTGTATATAATAAATTGCTTTTCTCTTGCAGCTTTTCAAACTCTCTCTTTGTCCTTTGCATTCAACAGTTGGACCACTATGTGTTTGGGTATATTTATTTTCAAATTTGTTTTGTTTGGTGTTTGATGGGTTTCTTGGGTGTACATGTTCATGTATTTTGCCAAGTTTGAGAAGTTTTCTGTCATTATTTCTTCAAATATTTCTTTGGCTTCTTCTCTCTCTGGGACTCTGATAATGTGCATATTAGTATACTTGATGGTGTCCCATAGGTCCCTTAGGCTATTTTCTCTTTTTCTTATTCTTTCTTCTCTCTGATCATCAGACTGACTCATTTCAACGGTCTTCACTTCAAGTTTACAGATTCTTTCTTCTGCCAGCTCCAATCTGCCATTGAATCCCTCCTGGGAATTCTTTCATTTATGGTGTTCTTCAATTCCAGTATTTCTGTTTGGTTCCTTTTTAAAATTCTATCTCTTTATTGAGATCATTACATTGTTCGTTCATTGTTTTCTTGATAACCTTTAGTTTTTACCTCTGTATTTTCTTTCATCTCCTTGAGCATATTGAAGATTTTTCCTTTTTTTTTTTTAATGTCTTTGTCTGGTATGTCCACAGACTGCTCTTCTTCATTGATGCTATCTTGATTTATATTCTCTTCCTTTGGATGGACCATCATTTCCTGTTTCTTTGTCTTGTAGTCTTTTATTGAATACTGTACATTTTAATGTTTTAAATGGTGACTCTGGGATTTAGTGCCTAAGCTGTCTCTTTCTTGTGTTTGTATCCAGCTAGTGATATGACAAAGATTTTCTTGAGTGCCAGGACAAAGTAATGCAAACAAAGTAATGCAAAAAAAAATATCTTTTATAGTCTTTGTAAATTGATTTTGTGTTGCCTGATGCTCTCCCTCAGCATTTAGCCTTCCTATCAAGAAGGTCAGACAAAGGTGAATGCAAAGTGCAGGATCTTCTCTGTCTTTGGGGGTCCTATGTGCTGATCTGGGTTTGAGCTTGCTAGTGGCCTTAGGAGATGCCCTGTTTACAGGTATTTGGATAACCCCTCAACTCCCCAGGAAACAGACCTTCTCCCTCTCCTTGGTTTCCACCACAGAACTTAAAGCAGATAAGCCTTTGCCCCAGCCTACCCAACTCAATTGTTTCCTTCACCATTTTTGCCATCTCAAGCTGCATTTGCCTGGAGGGCAAATCCTTAGAGGTGGGGCCAAACCAGAAAGGAGTTTTTCAAGTCAGTCCTTCCAAGCTGGAAGGAGGCTGGGAACTTACAAAGGAAGCATCAGCCAGCTCCACACTGTTCTCCACACTGGAGGGCTTGAGGGAGAGGCCAGCAAGAGAGCCAAGAGTTTTTCCTATGACTCTTTAAAGCTGTATTTTCTTGATTTGGCACTTGCCCAGCAAACACAGTCCTTTAACTGTTTTCTGTAGTTTCAAGGAAGGGTCTTTAAGGCTCCTCTGCCATTTTTGCCTGGAATGGGTTGGAATAATGGCTTCTTCAGAGCTGGACACCCCAGCAGTGTGAAGTACCTAGTCAAAAGCAGTGATTAGATATCAGATTGTACACCCCTGGATCTTGGGGAACTAGGTCTTTATATTCCACCCTGGCACCAGCAAACTGCACCAAGGGGCCAAGGTTGAGTACCTCATTGCTTGTGCCATGAAGCTGGGTGATGGGCAATGGTGGTCACTGCCCAGAACATGCTTTACCTCAATTTACCAGTTATTTGCATCAATTTTTATTTTTACAATATGAACATTCTTTTTTTTCCATCAAATAGTTACATATTCATTATCATGATCATTTCTTAGAACATTTGCATCAATTCAGAAAAAGAAATAAACAGAAAACAGAAAAAATTCATGCATACCATACCCCTTACCCCTCCCTTTCATTGTTCACTAACATTTCAATCTACAAATGTTAAATTGATTTTAACATTTGTTCCCCCTATTATTTATTTATTTTTAATCCATATGTTTTACTCATCTGTCCATAAGGTAGATAAAAGAAGCATCAGACACAAGGTTTTCACAATTACACAGTCACATTGTGAAAACTATATCATTATACAATCATCTTCAAGAAACATAGCTACTGGAACACAGCTGTACATTTTCAGGCAGTTCCCTCCAGCCTCTCCATTACACCTTAACTAAAAATGTGATATCTATTTAATGCATAAGAATAACCATCAGGATAACCTCTCAACTCTGTTTGGAATCTCTCAGCCATTGACACTTTAGTTTGTCTCATTTCTCTCTTCCCCCTTTCGGTCAAGAAGATTTTCTCAATCCTTTGGTGCTGAGTCCCAGCTCATTCTAGGATTTCTGTCCCATGTTGCCAGGAAGGTCCACACCCCTGGGAGTCATGTCCCACGTAGAGAGGAGGAGGGCAGTGAGTTTGCTTGTCATGTTGGCTGAGAGAGAGAGGCCACATTTGAGCAGCAAAACAGGTTCTCTTGGGAGTGACTCTTAGGCCTAATTGTAAGTAGGCTTGACCTATCCTTTGCGGAGTTAAGTTTCATATGAACAAACCCCAAGATTGGGGGCTCAGCCTATTGCTTTGGTTGTCCCCACTGCTTGTGAGAATATCAAGCATTCTCCACTTGGGGAAGCTGAGTCTTTCCCCTTTCTCACCATCCCCCCAAGGGGACTTCACAAATACTTTTTTATTCCCTATTCAAATCTTTCTGGAATTTATCAAGGCATCAATCTGGACAAACCTACAAAATCTCATGCCCTAATCAAGGTTCCATATACTTGAGGTGTTCACTTAAGCTGTCCACAAAATTTATATTAGGAAATGTACTAGTCGAAATATAAATTTTGTACCAAATAAACATTTTTTGCTTTAGTCGTACACATAAAAGTTTTAAAATATTAATTACCATCTATTTTCAACACGCTGCATTATTGACATTGCTTGTTCTTCCTCATTATTTGCCTCAATTTACCAGTCTTGTCCTCCCACTCTCCCTGGATGCTGTAGAGAGTTCTACTAGATTCTGGAATTTCAGAACAGTTGATTCAGACAGCTCCTACATGTTTCATAGTTGTTCTGATGGAGGGACTGATTCTTAGAGCCTCCAGTTCTGTCATCTTACCACAGTTCTCCAGGTTAGGGATTCCCCTGGTCTCATTTCACCTTGCTGAAGTAAAATCATTAATAATTGTTTTAATAAATGTGAATTCTCTTCATCATTGCAATTTTGAAAATCTCTTTACTTTGCTTTATTCTTGAATGCTAATCTAGCTGGATATAATATTCTAAGCCCAAATAATTCAACAACAAAAAAGGATAATCTTTTCAACAAGTGGTACTAGAACACTTAATATCTATATGCAAAATCAACCTTTTCTTCACTCTTTGTACAAAAATCATCTCGAATTGGATCATAAACTAAACCTAAAACTATAAAACCTACCAATGGAAACACAGAAGAAAACCTTAATAACCTCAGTTTGGACAAAGATTTAGCTAGGCTTAAAAAAACACTAATCAAAAACTAAAATTTAATGGATTTCATACAAATTAAAGACTTCTGCTCTTTGAAAGAATACAAAAAAGAGGAAGACAAGCCTAAGACTTGGTCAAAATATTTGAAAAATACTTGCAAAACATTTATCTGATAAAGGACTTCTATCCAGAGATATGGATGGCCAATTAAATATATGAAAAGATATACAACAGTGTTAGTTGTTTGGAAAATGCAAATTAAACCCACAGTAAGATACCACTGCAACTCTACCAGAATGGCTATCATTCTAAAAATTGATCATACCAAATGTTGACAATTAGGGAAAGCAACTGGAAGTCTCAGACACTGCTGGTGGGAATGCAAAATGATAATAAATACTACTCCTAAGTAACAGAGGTACTGCTACTACTAATCATAGGTCTATCAAAAGACCTGTACATGAATGTTTTTTTAACAACTTCATTCATAATGACCCCAAACTGGAACAAACTTCCTGTCAATTACTAATGAACAGATAAATAGTGGTAATATACTACTATTGAGCAATGAAAAGAAACAAACTCATAATACATAGATGAATCTCAAAAGCATTACATGAACTGAAGACAGACATAAAAACTTGTATGAGTTCATTTATATGACATTCTGGAGAAGGCAAAACTGTAGGGAAAGCAATCAGATCAGTAGTTACCAGGGGCTGGGGTTGGAGGAAGGGATTGGTTACAAAAGGGCACAATGGAACTTTCTGGGGTGAAGGGAATAATCTATACCCTTATTATGATGGTGGCTACCTGGGTACACATTGGTCAGAACTCCTCAAATTTTATACATCAAAAAGATAAATTTAGTTGAATGTGAATTATACCTCAATAAACCTGGCTTTAAATAAATATAAACCTCACCCAGAATCTGACCACTTCTCTGTTTTTGCCACTGCTCTCTTGGTCTGAGCCATCACCATCTCTCTTTTGCTTCCTAACTTGTCTTCCTTCTTCAGCATCTTCAGCCAATTCTCAAGCAGAGTGAACATATTAAGATGTAAATCATAGCATCCCATTCCACTGTTCAACACCATCCCATTTTTTTCCCATTTTACAAAGGTTTATAAAAAGCTCTACAAGATCTTTCCCCCATTCTATCTCTCGGACCTCCCTACACTTCCTTCCATCTGTTAGTTCCCTCCTGTCCAACCACACTGGACTATTTCGGGCCTCTCCTACCTTAAACTTTTGTATTGCTTCTCGCTCTGCCTCCCCCATGTGCCTAAATAACTTGCTCACTTGCTTCCTTCAGGACTTTACTTGAATGCCGTTTTTTCAATCAAGCCTTCCCTTACCACCCTATTTCAAATTGCTGCCCTCCCCCAGCACTTCCTATCCCCCTTCTCTACTTTACTTTCCCATAGCTCTTATCAATTTTTAACAGATTACAATTTTACTTTTTTCTTCTGTTTATTGCCCCCCAACCCCCAACTGAATATAAGCTCTGCTATGAAGGGATTTTTATCTATTTTCTCAATTACTATATCCCAGGGCCCAAAACAGTGGCATATATCTGGTGCTCAATACACAGATGCTAACAGAATAAAGAAATAAATGCTTATATGATTCTTCTCCTTTACTATGATCCTTAAATATTCATTTGATGATAATGCCATTATGTTAATAGTAATACTACTAATGTGTTAGTTGCATCAATCTGATTTATGTTATACCATGTTAAACCAACCTAGCAATTCCTAAGATAAGCCCACCTTGCTTATTACATAGTGTTTATTTACTGGATTTAGTTTGCTCATATTTTAGCTTGCAATTTTTTTCAGGTATGATATTGGCCTGTAACTTTCCTTTCTTTTATCAGCCTCATGTGGTTTGGTAACAAGGTTTGCTAGTATCATAAATGAATTGACTATAATTGGCTATTATGAGTTTTCACACATTTTGATATTTAGTTTTTAGGCTTATTTTAAGTGGGGTATTTTTGTTTGTTTTGGTTTTCATTTTTATGTCCATCTGCTCTTTTAAATAGGCTGATAGTCAGAGACTTCAGGCATTTTCCCTTCTGCCCTGTTCTAGGGAAGTGCTTTCCATGTTTTTAAGCCAAACATCCTCAAGTTTTCTATTTTATACTTTATCTGTCATGGCTTGTGTTCTGAGCTAAGGGTTGATCAAATATGAACTCATTCAGTTGGCTTGTCCAGAGTTCCCTTTCCAATCTTTCTTATTTTCAATTCATTGCCTTGTTCATCAAGTATTCAGCAGAGCTATTATACTTCATTGCACCAATATTGAGTCAAATAGAGCAGGTATTCTTTTTTTATTATTTTTATTTTTATTTTTTATTTTTTTAAATACAAAAAAATACCATATTAAATGCAAACATTCCTATTTTGATTATTCTCTTCTACATATATAATCAGTAATTCACAATATCATCACATAGTTGCATATTCATTATCATGATCATTTCTTAGAACATTTGCATCAATTCAGAAAAAAATAAAAAGACAACAGAAAAAGAAATAAAATGAAAATAGAAAAAATATATATATATATACATACCATACCCCTCACCCCTCCCTTTCATTGATCACTAGCATTTCAAACTGAATTTATTTTAACATTTGTTCCCCCTATTATTTATTTTTATTCCATATGTTCTACTTGTCTGTTGACAAGGTAGGTAAAAGGAGCATCAGACAAAAGGTTTTCACAATCACACAGTCACACTGTGAAAGCTATATCATTATACAATCATCATCAAGAAACATAGCTACTGAAACACAGCTCTACATCTTCAGGCAGTTCCCTCCAGCCTCTCCATTACATCTTGAATAACAAGGTGAAACCTACTTAATGCGTAAGAATAACTTCCAGGATAACCTCTCAACTCTGTTTGGAATCTCTCAGCCATTGACACTTTGTCTCATTTCACTCTTCCCCCTTTTGGTCAAGAAGGTTTTTTCAATCCCTTGATGCTGAGTCTCAGCTCATTCTAGGGTTTTTCACAATCCCATGCTGAGTCTCAGCTCATTCTAGGACTTCTGTCCCACATTGCCAGGAAGGTCCACACTCCTGGGAGTCATGTCCCATGTAGACAGGGGAAGGGTGGTGACTTTGATTGTTGTGTTGGTTGGAGAGAGAGAGGCCACATCTGAGCAACAAAAGAGGTTCTCTTGGGGGTGACTCTTAGGCCTAATTTTAAGTAGGCTTGACCTATCCTTTGTAGGGTTAAGTTTCATATGAACAAACGTTGAGATTGGGGGCTCAGCCTATTGCTTTGGTTGTCCCCACTACTTGTGAGAATATCAAGTATTCTCCACTTGGGGAAGTTGAATTTTCCCCCTTTCTCACCATTCTCCCAAGGGGTCTTTGCAAATACTTTTCCACTCACTGATCAAATCACTCCGGGATTCATCGGGGTATCACTCTGGACAAACCAACAAAATCTCATGTCCTACCTAAGGTTCCATGTACTTATGGTGTTCAACCAAGCTGTCTACATAAGTTATACTAGGAAATATACTAGTCAAAATATAAATTTTGTACCAAATAAACATTTTTTGCTTTAGTCTCACACATAAGGTGAAATTTTAAAATATTAATTACCATCGATTTTCAGCACCCTGCAGTAATGACATTCCTTTGTTCTTCCTCATGCAAAAACATTTTTTAAATTCGTACATTTAGTCACTATCATTAAACACTCTAGGCATTCCTGAATTATACCATCTCAGTCTTTATTGTCTATCTTTCTCATTTCATTTATGCCCCCAGCCCTCCTCCCTCTATCATTCTCACATTCAGCTTCATTCAGTATTTTAACGTAATTGTATTACAGTTAGATCTTATTATGCTACCATTTCTGAGTTTTTATATTCAGTCCTGTTGCACAACCTGTATCCCTTCAGCTCCAGTGACTCAATATCTTACCCTATTTCTATCTCCTGATGTTCTCTGTTATCAACGAAATATTCCAAGTTTATTCACTAATGTCAGTTCATATCAGTGAGACCATACAGTATTTGTCCTTTTGTTTTTGACTAATCTCACTCAGCATAATGTCCTTAAGGTCCACCCATGTTGATACACACTTCATAACTTTATTCTGTCTTACAGCTGCAGAATATTCCATTGTATGTATATACCACAGTTTGTTTAGCCACTGGTCTGTTGATGGACATTTTGGCTGTTTCCATTTCTTTGCAATTGTAAATAGTGCTGCTATAAACATTGGTGTGCAGATGTCCGTTTGTGTCCTTCCCCTCATGTCCTTTGAGTAGATACCTAGCAATGGTATTGCTGGGTCATATGGCAATTCTATATTTAGCTTTTTGAGGAACCGCCAAACTGCCTTCCAGAGTGGTTGTACCATTTGACATTCCCACCACAGTGTGCCTCTTTCTCCACATCCTCTCCAGCACTTGTCACTTTCTGTTTTATTGATAATGGCCATTCTGGCGGGTGTGAGATAATATCTCATTGTGGTTTTGATTTGCAGGTCTCTAATGGCCAGGGAAGTTGAGCATCTCTTCAGGTGCCTTTTGGCCATTTGTATTTCCTCTTCTGAGAAGTGTCTGTTCAAGTCTTTTGCCCATTTTATAATTGGTTTGGCTGTCTTTTTATTGTTGAGTTAAGCAATCTCTTTATAAATTCTGGATACTAGACCTTTATCTGATATGTCATTTCCAAATATTGTCTCCTATTGTGTAGGCTTTTTACTTTCTTGATGAAGTTCTTTGATGCACAAAAGTGTTTAATTTTGAGGCGTTCCCATTTCTTTCTTTCTTTCTTCAATGCTCTTCTTTGGATTTAAGGTCTATAAAACCACCTCCAAGTATAAGATTTATAAGATATTTCCCTACATTTTCTTCTAACAGTTTTATGGTCTTAGATCTAATGTTTAGGTCTTTGATCCATTTTGAGTTAACTTTTGTATAGGGTGTGAGATATGGGTCCTATTTCATTCTTTTGCATATAGATATCCAGTTCTGTAGGCACCATTTATTGAAGAGACTGTTCTGTCCCAGGTGAGTTGGCTTGACTGCCTTATCAAAGATCAATTGTCCATAGATGAGAGGGTCTATATCTGAACACTCTATTCAATTCCATTGGTCAATATATCTATCTTTATGCCAGTATCATACTGTTTTGACCACTGTAGCTTCATAATATGCCTTAAAGTCAGGTAGCATGAGCCCTCCGACTTCATTTTTTTTTCTCAGAATACTTTTAGCTGTTTGGGGCACCCTGCCCTTCCAGATAAATTTGGTTATTGGTTTTTCTATTTCTGAAAAGTAAGTTGTTGGGATTTTAATTGGTATTGCATTGAATCTGTAAATCAATTTAGGTAGAATTGACATCTTAACTATATTTAGTTTTCTAATCCATGAACACGGTATGCTCTTCCATTTATTTAGGTCTTCTGTGATTTCTTTTAGCAATTTATTGTAGTTTTCTTTGTATAGGTCTTTTGTGTCTTTAGTTAAATTTATTCCTAAATATTTTATTCTTTTGGTTGCAATTGTAAATGGAATTCGTTTCTTGATTTCCCCCTCAGATTGTTCATTACTAGTGTATAGAGACACTACAGATTTTTGAGTGTTGATCTTGTAACCTGCCACTTTTCTGTACTCATTTATTAGCTCTAGTAGTTTTGCTGTGGATTTTTCTGGGTTTTCAACATATAGTATCATATCATCTGCAAACAATGATAGTTTTACTTCTTCCTTTCCAATTTTGATGCCTTGTATTTCTTTTTCTTGTCTAATTTCTCTGGCTAGAACTTCCAACACGATGTTGAATAACAGTGGTGATAGTGGACATCCTTGTCTTGTTCCTGATCTTAGGGGGAAACTTTTCAGTTTTTCCCCACTGAGGATGATACTAGCTGTGGGTTTATCATATATTCCCTTTATCATTTTAAGGAAGTTCCCTTCTATTCCTATCCTTTGAAGTGTTTTCAACAGGAAAGGATGTTGAATTTTGTCAAATGCCTTTTCTGCATCAATCGAAATGATCATGTGGTTTTTCTGCTTTGATTTGTTGATATGGTATATTACATTAATTGATTTTCTTATGTTGAACAATCCTTGCATACCTGGGATGAATCCTACTTGGTCATGATGTATAATTCTTTTAATGTGTTGCTGGATTCGATTTGCTAGAATTTTGTTGAGGATTTTTGTATGTATATTCATTAAAGAGATTGGTCTGTAGTTTTCATTTTTTGTAATATCTTTGTCTGGCTTTGGTATGAGGGTGATGTTGGCTTCGTAGAATGAGTTGGGTAGCTTTCCCTCCTCTTCAATTTTTTTGAAGAGTTTGAGCAGGATTGGTACTAATTCTTTCTGGAATGTTTGGTACAATTCACATGTGAAGCCATCTGGTCCTGGGCTTTTCTTTTTGGGGAGCTTCTTAATGACTTATTCAATTTCTTTACCTGTGATTGGTTTGTTGAGGTCGTCTATTTCTTCTTGAGTCAAAGTTGGTTGTTCATGCCTTTGTCCATTTCATCTACATTGTTGTATTTATTAGCATAAAGTTGTTCATAGTATCCTATCATTACTTCCTTTATTTCTGTGGGGTCAGTGGTTATGCCTTCTCTTCCATTTCTGATCTTATTTATTTGCATCCTCTCTCTTCTTCTTTTTGTCAGTCTTGCTAAGAGTCCATCAATCATATTGATTTTCTCATAAAACCAGCTTCTGGTTTTATTGATTTTCTCAATTGTTTTCATGGTCTCAATTTCATTTATTTCTGAAGAGCAGGTATTCTTATCATCCCGAGTGACAAATGAGGAAAACAAGAAACAGAGTTTACATGTCTCAGTTCAGGTCTAATGTTGGATGGTTAGGGGCAGAGCTGGACTCTAGACCCCATTGCATCTCACTTTTTTTTTTTTAACATGGGCAGGCACCAGGAATTGAACCCGGGTCCTCTGGCATGGCAGGCGAGAATTCTGCCTGCTGAGCCACCATGGCCCTCCCTGCATCTCACTTTTTGAGTCACTCTTGCTGCCCATTGAAATAGAACACTGACTAATCACGGAATCTGTTAATGGCAATTCCCTCACCATTTATTTAATGCTTTTGATCCCTTTGACAGCTTCTGATTTCCAGAAAAACAATATCAGGGGAGAAAGTGTCTGATCTGTTGTGGCAAATTATTTTAATTTAGATGCTATCATTCACATTTATTCCTCCCACTTACTTTCCTGGTCCAAATTCCATACTCCTGCATGCCATTAAATTCAACTCCACCCAACAAACATTCACTGAAACTCAGTCCTTCGTAGGTATTGCCACATGATACAGCCAAGTCTATGACTGGTCCAGAAAGGGGTGTCTCCAAAATCATGGATAAAAAGGTAATCATTAATCTGCCTATGAAATATTTGTGAAGTCTCTTCTATGATCTAGGTTCCTTAATAGTCACAGTGCAGAACTAAAAGACAAATCAGTGGTATATCCTGTCCTTTAGGAGTTTACAGTCTCATAGGAGAGCTGATATCATCAATTACTGAATTTTGAGGTGGAACATGAAGCATGGTAAAAGGACCACACAAGACCACAACAAAGCAGGGGCAGCCTGGACCAGGAAATCAGTCTGAAAACTCTTCTCGGATTTCTCTAAAAGCTGAACCAGTCTGAATTTTTGGTGGGGGTTTTTAGAAATTAAAAGAGGGAAATAGTCTTGAGAGCATTGGGAAGCAAAGGGTGATGTGCTGGTCTGAAGCTGTTATGTACTCCAGAAAAGCCATCCTTTTTCCTGGTCCAGTCTTGTGGGTGGAAACCTTTGATTAGATTGTTTCCATGGAGATCGATTCACTCAATTGTGGGTGTGACCTTTTGATTAGATGGAAATGTGACTCTACCCATTCAAAGTGGGTCTTGATTAGTTTACTGGAGTCCTTTAAAAAGGAAAACATTTTGGAGGAAGCTTAGATGCTTGGAGAACAGTTGCTTGAGTGCCAATAAAAACACAGACATTTGGAGATGTTTGGAGTACTGACAGAGAGAGCAGACACCTAGACATGGACCTTTGGAGATGCAGATGACAGCAGATATCACCATGTGCCTTTCCATGAGATGCTAAGTAAGCCAGAACCAGAGCTGTATATCCTGGAGTGGCCAAGTGAAGGCACACAGACACTTAGAAAGGAAACCACTGGCATCAGAAGCTGGAAGCACCAGAACCAGGAACAAGGACCAGCAAATGCCTGCCACATGCCTTCCCATGTGACAGACATTGGCCTTTCTTGAGTCAAGGTATTTTTATCTGGATGCCATAGTTTGGACATTTCTATAGCCTTGGAACTGTAAACTTGCAACTTAAAGCATTCCCTTTCTAAAAGTCATTCCATTTCTGGTATATTGCATTCCAGACGCATTTAACAAACCAAAACAGGTAGTGGTCAAAGGTGACTTCCTGGTGCTGGTGGGACCTGCGCAGCAGTCCCAGGATGGGGAGAAGATGACTTCAGCCAGAAACTAGGTGGGAAGAGGTTAGCGAGAGTTGGGAGTTGGTGCTTTGTCTCTATTCTGCAAGGTGGGGGGCTAATTTGGACATACATCTGACTGGATGCCCAATACCCCACCCATCTAGGAGCTCTGCAAATAGCATTTGAACTGACTAGGTGTCAAAAAAGATTTATTTATCTGACCGTATACATCTGGGCTACACTCTATTCTCACAGTCATACATATCCCAATGGTGCATTACTGTCTGTTATTGAAGCCAAAGACTATAGAATCTATATATCTCCATGGCAACAATACAGTCTGCCAAAAAATGGAAGCTGTTTTCTCTAATCCAAAATATTGTTAGAGCCCAAGAAAATAACACTCTCCTCAAGAAGTACTCTGCCCATTGAAAAAGAAAAAAGCCAGAAACACCTACTTACCCCCCCCCCAAGTGCCTCTCCAAACTATCAACCTTAAAGCAATAATGAAACATTTGCTCTAGCTCTTACTCAGCTTATATGCTGTCCCTAGAGACATAAAAAATTTCATAAAATTTTATACAAGTCCTCAGACTCAAAATTAATTAAATTATACTGTCTGGTTTTACAAATCCTCCTTTCATCAGTCAACTGGGTATAGCCTGGTGGAATATTTTGTGGCAGAAAATATGTTGTCTTGCATAAACCATACGATGGAGATTTAAAATAAACAGTCAAACATATATATTTTAGGTGCCCCTTACTTAATGGTCTCCATCTATGATGCTAGCTCTGATATCATCTTTAGGACCCAAAAAAAGATTGTAGAAAAATTTTCTTAATCCTTAATAAATACCCAAGGGAGATTTTTCAAATGTTTTTTTAAATAAACAGGTATTTATTTTAATATGTTAGGCTCAATTCACAAATTACATTTCTTCTTCTTGATTACTTGGAGTCATTTTAACAGAGCTTGAGAGCCCATTAAAGAACCAGAGTCCCTGGATTCCAACACTAGCTCTACCACTTACCAGCCCTGACAATTCGCTGCACCTCCAAACCCCTTTTCTGAGTGTTTGTGCCTATCAATAATATGGTTGAAATGCTTTACAAAGCCTAGCACAAAGAACATATTCAATAAATATTGCTATTTGTTAATACCACTTATAACTAGAAGATTTTCTTTCCATTAGCTACTGTTTTCTCTAATCCAAAATATTGTTAGCATCCAAAAAACAAAACAAAGGTTTTGTTAGAATTATATGTTTATATGGTCTTTATTAGTAATAAACTTGCTTGGTTTACCCTTTTATGCAAAAAAAAAGATTTATTTGTAATACTTTTAGGGAAAAGAAAATTTTTTTTTGTAGGGAAAGACATTACTTATAACGTTACTTATATATATAAGAGTATAGACGCAGACATTACTTATAATATTATAAGTTTGAACATTAAGGTTGTCATCTCAATTTTTCACTGTTTGCAAATTTTGCACTGAAGGAATTTTGGAAAGTTGCTTTTCTGGAAGATTTTATTTGGAATATGTTTTCCCTCAGTGTGCCGACACCACCTCTGATTTATTTGTTGATTCATTCAGTTCCTGTAGAAGGCCCACACCAACCAAAGGCATTTTCCCCCACCGAATCCAGACTTTCAGGTCGAAAGCCCTCGTTGAAATAGCACAGAAACTGCAACAATGGCTGTGGACAGTGCTATTTCTGAAAAGTGACCTTCTCACATATTCCCAGAAAGGCTCATTACACTGGTTTTAAAGTCAGAGTTGCCAAATGTCCTTCCAGTTCAGGGATTTCGGCCACAATAGTGCTTTTGTGTTATCAGAGCTTTGGGGATATACCAAACCAATGTCAGATATGCCAAGGATGCTAATCTCATTCCTTTGTCTCCTTGTCCTTCAAGTGAAAACATCCAGCTTATTGTTACCTTTATGATTTAAACCCACAGCATGTAAAAGGATTATACATATGTTTTCATAAACTAGACCAATTGAGTTTTGTTATAAAAACAAGAAACATAAATGTAATATCTGTAGTCAAATGTCAAATATCGTGTACATGGATTTAGTGTACTTTCCTACTCATGAATAATATCCCAGACTGTAATTAATTTTTCCATGCTCCTATCAGCAACAATATTATTCTGACTGGAACAAAAAGGGAGTGAGAGGAGCAGGACAAAAAAAACATTGTTATTTCTTTTGGAAATACTTTCTTAATTGGATTTGTGCGCTTTTTAATGCAATGTGAAGGTTGTGGTTATTTGTCAAATGCAAGGGCAGACGTGATGCCTGATTGATAGGCCTACAACTACCTGCATTGACCTTCTGAGATGCTACTTGGTTGCCATCTCAGGATGTCTTGATTTAGGGCTAGGACTGGCTTTCCCATTAGATAAATTTAATTCTATAGCACCAATCCCACTGGTCTTTGCCACGTGCTATGCTTAACAAATGACATTCAATGTCGACAAAGTGGTGGACAATGAGGATGTTTAATAAAATAGTCTCTTAAGCTGCCTCTGTCCACGTCTTAGAGGTGCTGCACAAATTCAGGGCACCCTTGAGTCAAGGGCAACCAAGTATCATCTCTAGTATATCAGGGGTTCAGAAGTCCCCTGACTTGTAGGTAAAATATTGCACATATATGCATTTCAGGGGAGGAAGGCAACCCATAGCTTTTCTCAGATTTCCAAAAAGAATCTGAGAAAGTTAAGAAACACTTCTCTAAAAGGATAAAATAGGATATACACATCTGAAACAGCCAACAAATTAGCAACCCAACAACTGAGCAAGGACCAAACCATTCAACAAGCCAATGAGTTCTCAGATGTGCAATGGGAAGGACCTGCCAGGTAGGGGGTTTGCAGAAAGTGGGGCCTGGAAGGGAAGGGCCTAAAGCTTGAGTGGCAAACTCAATACCTTCAGAACCAGGAAGAACCTGGTTCTGGGGAGAATGTGGAATGGCAAGGGCTGAGTAAACTGCAGAATGTGGTTTTGTACAGGGGCTTATGTCATCAAGTCCTGCCAAGTTTGTTGTTCTGCCAAAAGCAGGCATGAAGTTTCTAGATCTTTGATTCCTACAAGAGAAACCAGAAGTCTAGATGTTTATAGAAAGCTCTCAGTTTTTAAAATCTTATACATAAATTTAAAAATTTAAACATATAAACAAACCCAATGCCTAGAGGGTCAGAGCTGGCCAGCAGCAAGGGTTGTGGACTTTTTCTGTAGAACGGGATTGGAAAAAGTCCTGGGTCCCAGCTGGAGGAAGGTCATTGGATATTCCAAAGAGTGGAGTGGTGGGAAATGATGTTAGTGTGCTAGCAAAGCTGGTAGGGCCCCGAACAGGTTGTGGGTGACTTGTTTTTGGAACCAAAGTAATCTCTGAGAAAAACAACAGGAGGGAAGCATGCTCTTGTGTGTAGGACTCATGGCCAAAAAGATTCTGAGAGAAAACCAAGGCAAGCCTCCTGTGACCAGGTGAATCAGACAAAACAGAGGTTGCCAAGCAAGGGACAGAAGACTTGAGACCACTAATGAGAACCAAATGGTTGTCAGAGAAGACACAGCGTCTCAAGCCTTCTGTGCTGAATCACAACAGAGCTGTGGATGGTACTGGGGTAGGGGGGTGACATCCCACTGGCAGGGTGGGGATCTCTTCCATCCTTCTGCACTCCATTGCCTGTCACCAGAGGCCTTCTGTCACCTCCATCCCCTTTGTCTTTCTTGGGGAGGAAATATTTTAGTTTGAGAATGCTGCTGCACCAAAGTTAGGCTCTGTTGCTACCAGGGAAAGAGTGCTAGCTTTATGAATGTTTCTCATTGAAGATCTGGGAGTCCCAGGGCCAGGAGAGTTGTCCATGTGGGCAGTGGAGGTCAAAGAGCAAGAGGGAGGGGGCCAAAGGGCAGGTAATGTCCCTAGGCCAATGCAGGGACCCTAGGCACCAATTGAAGGGCCACCTGAAGAAGAAGAAGGAGCTGTCTACATGAGCCCAGACCTCTATACGGGCATCCTGGGTGGGTTATACTGAAAGTCAGTCTTCTGTAGTG
Organism: Myrmecophaga tridactyla; assembly: GCA_004026745.1. Lineage (NCBI taxonomy): Eukaryota > Metazoa > Chordata > Mammalia > Pilosa > Myrmecophagidae > Myrmecophaga > Myrmecophaga tridactyla. The sequence goes on from PVIY010000890.1 coordinate 132,441, forward strand.
GTAGACTGGGACTTATGCTCCAGTGCTAGGTGTGTAAGCAGGATATACAAACTGAGATATAGATTTTCCTAAGAAAGAATGAAACGTGGCTGAAGCTATGGCTCTGGATGTCACCGGCATTGAGGTAGGAGTTTGCTGAAGATGGAATAAACGCTCTGAGAAGAATAGACGGTGCCCCCAAGGGACAGTCCCCAATAAAAGGATCAAGAGCAAGGGAGGAGGTGAGAAAGGGAGAGACACAGAGAGAGACAAAGCGATCAGCAAGTGACCCAATGAGTTTGTAGGCTATAGACCTGTTCTTATGATTATTTTAGGATCAATTATCCCATTATCTTCCATTTTATAATGGAAGAGGTAAGAATCACAAGCAGTGGGTACAACCAATTCAATAGGCTGAGCACTCATTCTTGGGGCTCACCCTATGAAGCTTATTCCTGCAAAGGAGAGGTTAAGCCTACTTAAAATATGCCTAGGGTGGTACAATGGTGGCTCAGCGGCAGAATTCTCACCTGCCACGCCAAAGACCCAGGTTCAATTCCCAGAGCCTGCCTATGCAAAACAATGACAACAACATCATTAAAATTATACCTAAGAGCACCCCCAGAGAGCCTCTTTTGTTGCTCAGCTATGGCCTCTCTCTTTGCACCAACTTGGCAGGTGAACTCACTGCCCCCTTTCCCTATGTGGGACCCAACTCCCAGGAATGAGTCAGGACCTTGCATCATGGGATTGAGAAGGACTTCTTGACCAAAAGAGGAAAGAGGGAAATAAGGCAAATTAAATTTCAGTGGATGAGAGATTTCAAACAGAGCTGGGAGGTTATCCTGGAGGTTTTGCATTATATAGATATTCCTTTTTTGTTTGTGGTGTATTGGAGTGGCTGGAGGGAAGTACCTGAAACTGTTGGACTGTGTTCCAGTAGCCTTGATTCTTGAAGATGACTGTATAACTATAGTTTTTACAATGTGACTGTTTTGTGATTGTGAAAACCTTGTGTCTGATGCTTCTTTTATCCAGAGTACGGACAAATGAGTAAAAAATGAATTAATAGGGGGAGATAAAGGGTAAAAATTGAGTAGATTGAAATGCTGTAGGTCAATAAGAGGGAGGGATAAGGGGTTTGGGACGTATGAGTTCTTTATTTTTATTTTTATTTCTTTTTCTGGAGTGAAGCAAATGTTCTAAAAATGATTATGGTGTACAAATTACAACTATGTGATAATATTGTGAGCCATCATATGGTTGCACTGTATGTGTGTGGATATTTCTCAATAAAAATATTTTTTAAAAAAAGCATTTAGGGATGAAGTAGCATGATGTTTGCAGCCATTCGTCTGAAATGGCTGAAATGAAATATTAATCATATATATTTAACCATATGTATATGTGTATATCTATTAATTCATCACATGTGTGTAACTTTATATATAGGAATGTTAATTATCAGGATGATTGAAACTTTTCATTGAAAGTTTGAAAACAATAAGTCCATTTATGTCTCTCCTGAAAGAAAAATGGAAGGGGTAAGAATAACAAAGTGGAAAAGAAAGAAGAGTAAGAGAAAAGGGGAAAAGGAAACAATTTCAAGTTCACCAGGGCTTACAAAATATATTCTTGCTCACCTGTAATGGTGTCTTATCATTACAAACAGGAAATGACAGCCAAGTACCCTTTATAATAAAAATATTCACCATACGTGGGACGAAAAGAACCAGAAGAGAAATAAAAACACCATGTATGGGACACTTCACCATTTCAAAGGTGCTTCTACACACTCTCTTGATAAAACCTCAAATGCCAGGTGGCAGGCAGTGTTCCAAGAGTTTTGTCCCTCTTGCTGGGGGACAAAACCATCTACCCCGTGGGTCTGGGCTGCCCCACACATGTTTAACTGATCTCTGAATTGTCACTAAGGGGCTATACAGACAGAAGGACACTGGGTCCATACAGCGTGACTTCGAGGAAAGAGAATCCAGGAAATTCTTATATAAAGTTTATGTGTTATTTTCTTAACTATAAAAGTGTATAGAGTTAATGTTTTTTTTTTAAAAAAAGGGACCACAGAATAGCTTAGTTAAGTAACCAAACCCCACGTAAGCCCAGCCCTAGCAGACAATATTAACATTATGTGGGGTTCCTTACAGTTTTTGTTTCTTTTTGCGTGGGCAGGCACCGGGAACCAAACCCGGGTCTCCGTCAGGGCAGGCAAGAACTCTGACTGCTGAGCCACTGTGGCCTGCCCTTCTTTTTTGTTTTTAAATAATACAGAGAATCCTGCCTGTAGGATTTAGGGACTGGCTGCTTCACTTAACATTATAAGAATTACATCATAATGTTGTTGCAAGTTATTTGTAAACATGATTTTAATGACTGCGTGTAACTGTCCACTTTGCAGAACATACTGTCATATGTATCATAATTTAATTAGCCATTTTTCTATTTAGAGACAATTAGATTCCAGTTATCCTAAGTGAACTACTAAATGCATTTTTGTGCATAAAGCCTTTCTCCGGTTCAGATCCTTTCCATCGACTAGATTTCACAGGTGCGATGACACGGTCAAAGGCTGGGGGCATTTTCGAAGCTTTCCAAAGCGGTTCTGTGGATTGATAGCCCGTCGGCAGCGCGCGGGAATGCCCTCCCACCTGTGCCAGCAGGTTGTGTTGTCCCGCGACGCCGCACCCGGACCGACCCCTCTGAGAACCTCCAACCTCCCTCCTCCCCCTAAAACGCGGAGGCCGAGGCCCAGAGAGAAGTGACCCTCCGGGGCAGAACGCGCGGGCAGTGGCTCTAGAGATCTCTTAGCTCTTGGTCAGGAAACTTCCTCCTGGACCACCCAGTCCCGAGCCTGGCCTCATTTCCCAGCGCCTCCGCGGGACTCTAACTCGGGGACCGCCCCCTCTCACTTTCGCCCAGCGCGCTGGTGGCCACCTGCTGTGCAATGTGCCACGAGGTCTCCTGGGTGATGGATTTGCAGCCGCAGGACTTCGCCGCGTGGGTGCCGGGCTGGTGGAGCACCCGCTACCGGCCGCTGAGCGCCGGGACCCGGCGGGGCTGGTCCACAGCTGCCGTCCCAGCCGGGTGTCGGGCGCCTTGGGTGCTGGGACGCGGGATGTAGCCGAAAGGAGCGCTGTGCGGGTCTGAGCCTCCTGTGAAGTTAATTCTGCTTGGGGATGTTTGAAGGGGTGCCTGTCCTTGCGCACGGCCGGGGGTGGTGGTAAGGGTGCCCCAGACAGCCTTTTCCTGGCCCCTGTGGCTTCTTTCCTGTCAAACCCAAACTCCCACAGGAAGGAATGACTGTCTGTTTGTCTGTCAGTTCTAACAGGGACCAATCCTGGCAGCCCCTGCGCTAAAGCGGTATGATCCAAAGCTCTTCCCCGCGGGGCAGGAGGGACCTGGGCGGGCGGGCCTGGGGGCGCCCGGGGGGCGCCGGGCGGGGCGGGGCGGTCTCTGACGCTGCGAGGCCCCGCCCGTGCCGCGGAGGGTGCCGCCTCCCGAGCTGGGCTGTGGGTGACCCCAGCAGCCCCGGCCCGGCACCGACTCCGCTCGCAACCGGCTCTCTCTGCGCCCCAGCCCGGGTAAGTCAAGGGCCCCTGCTCCTGGCTCCTTGTTGGGCGACCCTGAAGGGGCTCCCGGGATCCGGGTCTCAGCCCTGGACAGTCAGCGGGCGCGCCCACCCTCCCACCCAGGTACGCAGCGCCACGCGACCCCTGCAGTGGGAAACCCGAGGCGCTGGGTCAGCCTCACCCCTCCTTTCCCTCCGCGCGTCTTCACTTTCTTATAAGAGAAATGCAGAGAACACATCCCCAGCGTACAGCAAAACATTGCCCCGCTGTTGTTCAGTTAGTACCTTGGCGGAGCTCACCTCGTAGCACTTTCTCGTGAATGAGGGACTTGTGAGCAAGCTTGGGCTGACGTCTGGAGCGCTAAGGCAGTGCTTTCTCAGCGAAGGACCGGGCTGAGGAAGGCATTCTCAGTCCCCAGAGGACATCGTCTTACGAATACTCAGGTGTGCCTTGCTTCTGATAAGTTATTGGGAAGGACATTGTTACGAAAATAAAGGATGCTTGGAAGACTTCGGAGGTTGTCATGCCTTTCATCCCGAGACTATGCAGGTGGAGCTGGTGGGACGGTACCTGTGGGATCCGCGGGTTTCTGGTAGTTGAACGCAACATCCATTAATTCATCTACGCACGCATGCACTCAATTAATATTTAATCAGCGATTCTCATGTGCCCTACACCGTTCTAGTGGTTTAGGATACTCGGGGGGGACAGCACACAGAGATCTCTGCCCTGGAGACGCTAGCATTTTGGTGGGGAAGGCAAACAGTCAACAGTGAGCATAATATATAAGAAAACTGTATCATATAAGCAGGTGTTAAACGAGTACTATGGACCCAAGAAAAGGGGAAGCAGGGTAGAGTGTTACCAGGAGAAAGGGAGATGACCATTACTGACTTGCTTTAAATCTTTTCAGGAGTGAAGTGGGTTGCAGATAGCAGATAGCTATACAAATAATATAAATTGTGTATGTTTAAACATAATATGCTGCAAAAGGTTTTCATTTGGTTATCCAGCAAGTTGTTTCTAGGGTGTATTTTATTTTATATTATGCTTTGCAAAAGCGAGGTAGGAAGGTGGTTCAGGCAGATTTCCATTGTTTCCAGTTGTTTTTTTTTTTTTTTTTTAACATGGGCAGGCACTAGGAATCGAACCCGGGTCCTCTGGCATGGCAGGCGAGCATTCATGCCTGCTGAGCCACCATGGCCCACCCTGTTTCCAGTTTTTAGATGAGCAAACTGAGGTTCCCTGAACTCAATTTGCTGAAGATAAGATTTCCTCCTATCCTCCATAGGTGTGACTTCAGCTGCCCACCCAAAGTCCATTTGGGTATCCTGCTGCCATCCAGCCTCAACCCCAAATGCACTCTCTCCTTCTCAGATTGCATTTGATCAAGTCCCTCTTACCAGCCTACCAGCTCCGACTCCCTGAGCCGGCAATGAGTGTTCTCATTTCCATCCTTTGCACCCCAAAGCCACCCCCAACCCTCTTATCACCCACAGGGAGGAATTGGAAGCTTCTGGCAATTCCCACAGGGAGGTGACAGAAAACCCTTCTCCGATCTTGTGAGGACCATCTCATGTGTGCTCCTGTCCAGATTGCATCCTGATTCCTTGAGACATCACGGGCCACCTTGGTGACCCCCGATGCCCAGAGGAGTCTGCTGGCCCTACCTGGCTTCTTTTATGCCAGAAGGGAAATATATTTCCAAAATTTGGACCTAGTGTTTCAGTAAAGATGACAGCAATTGACACTTTCTTCCAAGGGAACTTGGCTTAAAGAATTCTTGACTCAGAAAGATCCTGTGTACCAAAATGAGATTATCCCATAATTGCGTTTACCTCTAAATCTTCCTAAAACAAATAAGGCCGAATGCTGATTTCAAGACTGCTCTTTCGAGGAAGCATTTGAGGAATGCTGGTAATGATAGGAATGTTGTTTCCAGTCCACCTAGATAAGTAAGCCCAGGCCTAGGGGCCGGCTGATGAGGTCTGAGCTGGGACTGGAGGTCTCTGGGCTCTGAACCCAATAGCCCCACCTCCCCTGCTCACCTCCAGAATCTGCCCCTCTTTGAAGAAAGCCACAGAAACATTCCTTGCCCAGTGGGTAAGTGCTTTCAAAAGAAGGAAAGTTGTTAGCACTGGGAAATCATTTGTTCTAAGAGCTTCCAAGTTGTTATCAGCACTGATAAGCCTTAGCTGGAACAGGGTGGGGGAGAAATGCAGAAAGGGTGGTGTATGCCAGGAGCAATGTCACGTCATCCGCTGCCCCCTGCACTTCTGGGTGCAGCTGGGGGGTTGGGTCTTACAGAATCCCGAGGTGGGGGTCCAAGTAATCTCCATTTACGGCTGTTTAGCTCAGCTTAGTTGTCCAAAGCCCCTTGTCCTGAATGATTTCCACCAAACGGACAACTCTGTGTTTAAGCTATTTTAAGAAGGGAAAAAAAAAGTACTAGCCTTGATTGAGGGCAGCATCCTTGCCTTACAAGGAGTCTCAAACCCAGGCAGAAGCAGAAACTTCTAGAAACTCTGCCCTTTCTCCACTTCTGCAGTTCGAGAATGTTCAGCACAGGCTGAGCATCAAATTTGTTTTGTTTGGAGTTGCGTGTCCCTGACTTTTAACTGCTGCTGCCTCCTGCCCCTTCCTCGCTGAAGGAGCTACAATGTTCTCCCCAGGGAAGGTGGAAGGGCTTCTGATGGCATAGCTAGGTAAAAAGCCACCCTCCATTTGGGTAGAGACTATTTCACCTGATAAAAGTAGCTGGTTCCCAGTTCTTCAGAGTCTAAATAAAGAATCCTTCTCCTCTACACAAAGTCATGGGAACTGCTTCTGCTATGCTAATAAATGTGATTCAATAGTAAAAGATTAATTTTGAGATGTATTTTTGATAGCAGGAGGTGACCTTGGGCAAGTCACCTCTATGGAGCCCAGTCTTTTGTAAATTGAGATAGTTGGATCATGTGCTCCCCAAATCCATTGGAGTAAAACTGTCAAAAAATGTGGTCACTGGGGATGTGGATGCTTTGGCATGATAAAGGAAGTGAATTAGAGAAGTTCTTTAAACTGAAATAAACCTCCCACAGACAGGCATATCTGGGTTCTATGTCATTTACATCCCATCCTGACCACTGAGAGGATATTGACAAACTTGCTTTCAGACTCATTATAAAAATGCCATGGTGCCCCAGCAAGCAGTGCTTTGGGGTACAGAGAACATTTAACAAAGGCAATACAATAAATGAAATGTAAATGAAGAAAATGATATTCTCTTGAAAAATGCAGAGCCTTGTTATTTGAAAAGCAATTAATTAACTCGGCCTTGCAGAATCAGCATAAATCTCTGCTCGGCTAATCCTAATTTATGGTGCCAGTGTGGGATAGGATGAGGGCAACTCAGGTCAGAGTGCAGATTTGAGAATTTCTCTCTGCAGCTCCTCCCCAGATTAGATCAAGGACATGCAAGACCAAAAGAGAGAAACAGGCAAACCAGATATGAAAATTAAGCTATGAAATCATGTTTCTGTGCTTAGAAAGCCTTTCGGGTACCCTGTAGCACAGAAAGCTATAGTCAATTTCCTAAGCCCAGTGTTTCTCAAGCTTGGTGCCAATTCAGCTCACTCGGGAAGCTTTTAAGTCTTCCAATGCCAGGCAGCAACCCAAACCAACTATATCAGAATAGCCAATGGTGGGATGGAGGTATCGCCAATTTTTAAAGATCCCAGGTGATTCCAGTGGTTCTCCAGGTGTGGCCTCCAGATCAGCAGCAGCAACATTTGCAGTATCAGCTCTGGAACTTGTTAGAAATGTGAATTTTCAGGCCCTGCCCCGGATCTAGTGAATCTGAAACTCTGGGGGTGGCATCCAGCAATCTGCATTTAATTAGGTGATTGAGAAGCTCGCAGAAAATGGAGCAACACCACTTTAGAGTATGGCTGGGGATGCTTTGAACCTGGGAAGGGGGGTGAAGGGGGGGTAGCTCAAAGCAGATGTTTCTGGTTGCTTCCTACAGCCCTAGAAATGTCTTCATGTCCCCATGGAACTCCCATCTGGTTTTAAGTAACAGATCTTCTCAGTGAATCCGTCAGAATGATTTAATCCAGAAGTTACTCAAATTAATTTGCTAATGGAGATAGCCATTCCAGATCCATTAACATTTGGAGGTTGCTGGCCATAATTCTAAGTCCTTGCACAGTTATTAAGCTGTAAAAACTCTCTGGTAGTAATTGGCAGCAGGATATTTTGCCACTGCTGGCCACTCTGTGTTTTTGGAAATAAAATTATGTTATCAGCCCCAGATCTGTGTGTTTTCTGGGGCAGGTGTGTATGCATTTCTTATCATCCATAAGTGGCTTCAGATCATTTAAAAAGATGTTGAGCATAATGTTTCTGATCTGTTACAAGATGATTCCCACCTACCCCTGTAGTTTAGAACAAGATTAAATGCTGGGTTTGAATAAGCATCAGTAACCGTGAGTCTCTATGGAGCTTGTGCAGCTTTGTATCAGCAGCTCAGGTTCTCCAGAGAAACAGAACCAATAGGAGATAGACAGACAGATGTAATAGAGCTTTATTTTAGAGAATTGGCTCATGTGAAAGGGCTAGCTAGTCCAAAATCCGTAGGGCAGGCTGGCGACTCAGACAAGAGTTGATGTTGCAGTCTTGAGTCAGAATTTCTTCTTCTAGGAAACCTTAGTTGTTTCCCTGAAAAGCCCTCAACTGATTAGATGAGGTCCACCCATATTATTCAGGATCATCTCTTACATTTAATGTCAAGGGATTGTAGCTGCTAATCTGTCTACAAAAATACTTTCATAGCATCATCAAACCATTGCGACCACTAACAAATCTCCATGCAGAGACCCAAAGGCCAAGGAGAAGGCAACAAAAGCCACAATCAGGTGCAGTCACCTGGAGAGAGAGTAGAAGGAGAAGAGAAGTGGGCTGTGCTGGTTTGAAAGAATGGATGTACTCTAGAAAAGCCATGTTTTAATCCTTTTTGTATTTTGTAACAACAACCGTTTCTTCTAATCCCTGTTCAGTACTGTATGTTTGAAACTGTAATTAGATCATCTCCCTGGAGATGTGACTTAGGGAGTCACATTTGGATGTGATCTTGATGTGCTCTGGATGTGATCAAGAGTGGTTTGTTAAAATGGATTAGGTGGAGACGTGTGTTCACCCATTCGGATGGGTGTTGATTAGTTTACCAGAATCCTATAAAAGAGGAAACATTTTGGAGATTTAGAGATTCAGAGAGAGCAGAGCAAAATGACATAGCCACAAGAAGCAGAGTCCACTAGCCAGCGACCTTTGAAGATGAAGAAGGAAAATGCCTCCCGGGGAATTTCATGAAACAGGAAGCCAGGAGAAGAAGCTAGCAGGTGATGCCATGTTTGCCACGTGCCTTTCCAGATGAGAAACTCTGTGTTCGCTATGTGCCTTTCCATTTGAGAGAGAAACCCTGAACTTCATCGGCCTTCTTGAACCAAGGTATCTTTTCCTGGATGCCTTAGATTGGACATTTCTATAGACTTGTTTTAATTGGGACATTTTCTTGGCCTTAGAACTGTGAACTAGCAAATTATTAAATTCGCCTTTTTAAAAGCCATTCTGTTTCTTGTATATTGCATTCTGGCAGCTAGCAAACTAGAACATGGGCCAAAGATGGACTCCAAGATGCATCAACATTTAAGGGACAGACAGAGGTAGAGGGGCCTGGGGAAGGTGCCAAGTGTTGCCCAGTGCTGGATTCAGTGGATGTTTTAAAATTGAGTACCTCCATGAAATAATAGCTCTAGGTACATGCTGGGGAGGAGCCGGGTTTCCTGGGTAAGGCAACATGGGCAGTGGTCCCATCCTAGATGAGAAAAGCTAAGTGCCCTGCTGTGCATTGGGATTTCCTTTCTACAGTGTGTCTGGCCAGAAACTGTTCCCATCCACACCCTTCTTCATCATTACAACAGCCACCCCAAGGGGGCCTCGAGGGCAAGCTGTAAGGAAGAACTCTGATGGTCTTGAAACATGAATAAGTCCACTTCAATCGGATAAGCTCCCAGGTGGCCCCTCTGGGTTGAGTTTGCAGTGGGGCCACGTCAAATGGCCAAGAGGATTTTGCTTCCCAGTAAGAAATGGAGGTGGAAACTGGTATTTGCCCAAACAAAACCATGAATAAAACCTGTTTTCGCTTATCAGTGATCTCTACGGCACCTAGATGGCATTTCCAGGGCACTTAAAACCTTTGATAGAATTCAGAGGTACTTGGAGGCAACTTTGACAATTCCCAGGCCTCTTATGGTTGTTCAGGGACAGTGACATCAAGGTTAAAGTGATAGGGAACATGTCAATGTCACTTTCTCTGTGGTCCATGCTAGGCCTTCAATATGTGTGTATGTGTGTGTGTAGGGGGGCAGTGGGCAGAGAGAGGCAAAAAGCATAAGCTGTAACATCAGCCCCCCTGTGGGGCATGCTGTGTGAAATCTCCCCAGAGTCCTTCCAAAGACTGCTGTGTCCTAGGGTAAGTTCTTCATTCAGAGGGAAACAGCTGCCCCTGGAAGGGTGTGCTGTGGTGAAACAGATGACCCACTCCTCATCACCTCCAAGTAGGCCCTGGCAGCCTCTCGGTCTCTATAGTCACATAACCCACACCAGGCACTCCTGTATGCAGTGTGACCTGGGATGTCCGCAGGAGGACACAAATGAGGATATTTGCTGCGCCTTTGCTTTTGGGGCTAGTGACCACAGCAGGGACCATCACTGGGTAAGTGGGCCAAGGAGGGAAGTGGTTGCTGGTCTTGAGGCCACCACAGGAGTTAGAAATAAGGAGAGGCAGACACACCCACAGCAAGGTGAGCCGTCAGAGAGAACATCAACACGGCAACGAGTGAGAAAGGAAAGAGACAGATGAGATGGATGACCTGATACCATTTATGGGAAGTGCCAAGCACGTGCCCAACAAAATACACAAAATGAGGAACTCAGGCCAATGACTGCCTGAGGGGGTGGGGGTCAGGGGTGGTGAATGGACATAAAAGGGGATCAGTGATGCAGACTAAACGAGAGACAGGCCATGGGGACATCGTGCAGGGGGAAAGAAGCCAGCCATAAGGGAAAGACACTTAGATGACATATAGACAGCTAGTAGATTACAGACTGCCAGGGGCTGGAGGAAGGGGGGAAGAGGTATTATTGCTTACTGGGTACAGAGTTTCTGTTTAGGGTGATGGAAGGGTCTTGGTAACAGGTGGTGGTGATGGTAGCATGACAATGTGAATGCAATCAACACCACTCAATTGTACACCTAAAAATGGTTAAAACAGCAAATTGTATGCCACAAAGTTTTTTTTTTTTTTTAAAGGTGTCCTTTGGGATGGGAATGGGAAATGGGAAGTTGATGATGGAAAACTTTGTTAATGGGCAGTGATGGTAGCATAAAAACTGTGATTGCAAATAGCACCTCTGAAAGTGGTTAAAATGGGAAATGTTATGTTGTGCATATGTTACCACAATAAAAATTTATTTTTATTAAAAATTTAAAAGAAAAGGCACCCTTATAAAACAAAAACAGTGGGGAAGAGGGTCAATTTATCCGTAGATCAATCCAGAAAGGCTGCTGTGCAGAACGTAGATGCACAGGCAGAATGTAGATGCACAGATTGTGGGTGATGAGTAGGTTAGCTGACCCCACTCATCTGGGACTTTTAAAAATTGTTTGTGCGTATGCATACACAGAAATGGGATTTGGCCAATACGTCCTTTTTGATTTCGGGTTGCACTTTTCTTTTTAGAAAGTTTACGTGGGAAGTTTGCACTCCAGCCCTGGGACCTCCGAGGCTGGGATGAGGCTGTCGAATTCCACGGCCATCACCCCCTTCCTGAGCCAGCTGTGGCAGGACATGGCTCAGCAGGACAGCACCACGTCTGGCCCGGCCGGCCGCTCTGCCAGCAAGGACAGCGAGCTAGCGGCCCTCTACATCCTCATGGTACTAGGCTTCTTCGGCTTCTTCACTCTGGGCATCATGCTGAGCTACATCCGCTCCAAAAAACTGGAGCACTCGCACGACCCATTCAACATGTACATAGAGTCGGACACCTGGCAGGAGAAGGACAAGGCATACTTCCAGGCCCGGATTTTGGAGAACTACAGGGCGTGTTATGTCCTTGAAAATCAGCTGGCTGTAGAACAACCCGACAGGTACCTTCCTGAGATGAGGCCTTCCACATGAGCCCCGTGACTGGTTCAAACTGGATAATGTCTCTGCAATGGTTTTATTTTTCTAATCACAAGCTTCTTATATTCTTTATTGTATGAATTTATTTTTTTTTTTGCTATGGAAGGAATGACACTATTTTTCTAAAAACACTTTCTTCCTATAATAGACTTCGTAGTTTGAAGCTGTGATGTACCCCCGAAAAGGCCATGTTCTTTCAATCCATTCCTATGGGTGTAGACCTATTGTGGGTGGGACATTTTGATTAGGTTGATTCAATTGAGATGTGACCCATCTCACTCAAGATGGGTCTTAATCCCCTTACAGGAGTCCCTTAGGATAAAGGACACACAAAAAAAGCCGAGAGAGCTCAGAGAAGCTGAGAGACAAGGATATACCCACAGGAGCTGAGAGAGGAAGCCACTGAAAGCAACTAAACCTGGGAAATAAGGAGCAGCAGGCACTGGCCATGTGCCTTCCCATGTGAGGTATCCCAGATGCTGCAGCGATACCTTCAAAGACGGTATCATCCTGTTGATACCATAATTTGAACATTTTCATGACCTTAGAACTGCAAATTTGCAAGTTAATAAATCCCCATTGTAAAAGCCAACCCCTTTAGCAAACCAAAACATAGACTATCAGTTGTTTCCCAATATCCATCCTTGCCTTGTTAATGTCAACAGAATCCCTGAGTTCTTGGCCTCAAGAATGAGAGCTGCATTTCCTGGACTCCCTTGCAGCTACCAAAGTTATGTGACTTAAGTCCTAGCCAGTAGAAATGCAAGTGATAAGTGCAACTCTGAGTAGTTCTTGAATGGAAAGAACATGCCCTCCACTGTCTTTTTCCTCCTATTCCAGTGGCTGGCTGTGGATGAAGTTGTGAGCCAACTTTTTGACTCTGGGAAAGACAGTACACTCCCAGATGGAACAGCAAAAAAATTCTGGATGTCTGGACCTCTCCCTACCCTCCCAGACTACTCACCAGCTCAGACTGAGTAGGAGAGAGAAATTAATGCGAATCTTGGTGAAGCCACTGTAATTCTGGTCTCAGTCAAAGTAACCGAATCAATATCCTAATGAATACGCCCGCCATCTGCTACTGAAATCAAAGGGGGTGATGTTCCCACATTTGTCACAAGCCCATTCCTCCTCTTGCTGTAGGACAGGATTGCTTCTGCCCCTGTCCCCTCTGCCTTTCTACTGTAGCTCTATCTTCCTTCTGCCCTCCTGCCTCCCACACCACCTTCCAATCCCTTCATGGACCCCCGACACACACACACTTCCCACTCACACACGTCAATCTAGAAGCAGCTCATTTCCTACAAGACTGAGAGGGAGAAGGACACACTTCCCCTCCAGAATGTGCATCTAAGGGCAGATGCTTGGGGTTCACGGCAGGCCGGAGGGTGGCACCTGCCATGACCATGGCCTAGGGAAGGAATGGGTATGAGCAAGTGGCAACATGTGGGCCTGAGGTGGCTTTTTGAGGTGACATGCCTCTCACCTTACCCCAGACACAGAGCCGCTTTCCTAAGAGGAAATTTGGAGTCAGCAGAAGGCAGAACCAGAAGGAGTGAGAAGTGAGAAGAAGCCCAAGGAGAGAGGAATGTCCTGCGAGGAAGGGCCACCAGGACCAGAACGCTACGGATGCTGCAAGAAAGCATGGCCTTGCCAACAGCTTGCTTTCGGACTTCTAGCCTCCAAAACCATAAGGCAACCAATGCTTGTTGTTGAAGCCAACCCGTCAGGTGGCATTTGTCATGATAGATCTGGCAAACTATGACGGGAGGGACCCAGAGTACATCTGGTTCGCAACGTGACTGACATTCAAGGACATGAACTCTTTATCACCAGGTTGCTCTCCCCACCTAAGAGTCCTATGACTTTGAAAGTCAAGGGAGATCCATGAGCCCTAGTCCTCCCTGTCCTTGGAAGACCAGGGGCCCAGCTCACTTCCCCTCTCTCCTCAAGCCTCTTTCTCCCTCTCATTCCTGTTGGTTTTGAAGAGTCTGGCCCAGGCACCATGAGATTGACAATGCCTTCTTGACCAAAAGGGGGAAAAGAAATGTAATAAAATAAGTTATCAGTGGCTAAGAAGTTCAAATAGAGTAAAAAGGCTATTCTGGATGCTACTCTTATGCAAACTCCAGCTAGATATTGCGAATTGCCATGGCTTGCCAAACCCCAATCGAAACCATCCCTGCCATCCCTAAAGAACACCTAGGATTTTGTCTGAGCTTCTACAAAAGTTTCACACAATAAGAATACTTTCCAGAAACCTACAACATCCTGATGGGTTCCTAGACCAGATAAGTCCTGAAACCCAGAGAGGCCAGCCTCTCCAGAACATCAAGTAGTTCCATCCTCGTATCCCATATTATTGACATGCCTTTCCAACATGAAAAAGTTAGAATGGGCATAACCCAAATATCCCTAAAGAGTGGGAGAAGGATCAAAGGAGAAGGAGGAGTTATAACAGTGAAGATGGATTTAACAAAGGAGTATGACTGCTGAATCATTATATTGATATTCTTTCAATCTTCATGTCTTGGGGCAACTAGAAGGAGAAACCTAAAATTGTGGAACTGTAACCAGACAAAACTCTGAAATCTGTTCTACAACTAATTATTACAATGGACTTTGAAATTTTTTGCCTTTTTTGTATGTGGATTATATTTCACATTTAAAAATGTTTTTTAAAAAAGTAAAAAAATAGGAAGAAAGAAAGAAAGGAAGGACGGACGGACGGACAGATGGACGGAAGGAAGGAAGGAAGAAAGAAAGAAAAGAGAAAGGGGGATGATGAGGGGAGATGAATTAGCCACAAATTTTCAAATGCTTGTTATCCTATTTTAAAATTTGATTGAACAAACACAGTGCATGCTATGTGCTCTTCTAGGCTCTTGAAAAAATGCATAAAGCCACTTAATATTTTGCATGCAATATTTTAATTCCTCTTTGAATAAGACAATATCTTTTATGCTTTTAATAAGTGATTCTTTTTTTAATTAAAGCCTTATATAATGATCTGTGGTGCATGTTTTCTTATTATTATGATACTTTTAGAAGATGGATAGCACTTCTTGGGGGGCTCTGAGGAGGCAGCCCAAGGGGGCTTGGGAATAAGCGAAATAAGATTAGGCAATAGATGGTTAACCTCAGCCATCGACATGCAGTGTGTCAGAACAGAGACACATGGACACTTTGGATACTTCCAAATAGCAGGCAAGGAAGCAAAGCCCGAGCTCCTCCCCCTCCTAAGTGGGGGACTGCTGCCCAATTCTTGGGGTTGGCTTGGAGATTTAAGAGAAACTGGAAACCTGGTTATTTATGTGAAATCTCCTGGTTTTTAAATTTTGGCAGCTAATTCCATTTTTAACAATTGTGGGAGCCAAACAAAATACAATGAGCTGGATTCTGTCCAGACCACCAACTTACAACCTGTGCTTTGGAGATGAAGAATCGTCTCACCTGGGTAGAAGCATGAGCAGAGCTAGGGAACCCTACCTGTGACAGGCTGCCCAGCCTGGGGGCCAGAGATGAGAGTCACTGGGTCCTCAGGTTCCAGCCCCGCAAGGAGCTGGCTCTACTCTCTTCACCTAGCATCATGGCAGCGCTCCATTCTCCTGACACTCTCAATGGGACTCTAGGCCCCCCATTATCTTTCTCCATGGAAGAGTACTATGGACAATTAAAAAATGTTAAAAAAAAAAAAGGAGTACATTAGTACCCTGATTTCACTTCTCTACTCTTGGGACCAATTAGCAGGAGTCTGCCCTGGAAGGGTGGATCCAGTCGACACACAGATGAGCTTGGTTTCTCATCCCATCTGGGCTGGGATAAATTAACCAACACCCAGAAGGCCAGTCCCACCTCTCTGGGAGCCCCACTGGCCTGGAAGGGTCAACGGCTGGGCATTTTCCCCTTTGAAACTTCTACATATTGTATGCAATTCACTGGTCGGTAGGTCTTGAAAAGCTCCACAGAGATTAGGTCATGGCTCCATGCAATAGTAGAGAAAACTGAGGCTCAGGGAGGTTTGGTGACACACATGAACCTTGGAAGGAGGAAGGAAGCAGGAACTCTGCTTCCCTACCCTCCCTCCAGCCTTCCCTCTCCTCTCAACAAACCAAGGGCTGGGAAATTGAGGGTCTCTACTCAGAGGTGAAAGCCAATCACAGCTCACTAAAGGCATACATTGCAGGGAAGGGTAGGAATATGCTGACACTATTTTTTGTATACACTAAATCTATTATTATTATTTTAAATATACTTTAATTTGAAGCACTTTTAGGTCTACAGAAAAATTGCACAGAAAGTAAAGAGTTTCTTCATACCCCCTATCCCTCCACCTCCCAAGATAATTTTTATAAGATGCTATTTATTTTATTCTCAAAAAGGATCTTAAGGGCGGTGAGACAGTGGCTCAGTGGCAGAGTTCTCGCCTGCCATGCCGGAGACCTGGGTTTGATTCCTGGTTCCTGCTCATGCAAAAAAAAAAAGAGTCCTAAAACCACTTATAATTTATATACAGATGTCTGCTTCTGAAACATAAAGTAGGCCAGCATCTAAGTAAAAATTAAACTGATACCAAAACAATCCAAATCACAAATTATGAGGATGTGATTTGAAATGTTCTCTTTGCACTACCTCTGAACCCATTTAGACTTCCTCAGGACACTACCATAAAGTTATAATAACCACAGGAGTTAGAAATGAGCTGACAGGCAGAGAAAACTAATGGATTCCATAATCTTCGAATCTAGGCAAAACTGTGTTGAGTGCAGAAGAATTCATGTAAGTACGTCCTATCATAAATCCACATCAGTAGATCCCTTCTCTATGGGCACAAGTGAGATGTAAATATTAAATTAAATGAAATCAGATAATCAAAGGCTGGGAGGGCTTGGGAACAAAAGAAATGTATACAAAAGCTATGAATAAATTGATAAGCATTGATAAGTACTTTTAAGAAAGCAGGTTCATTGGACACTACAACAAATCTAAATACAAAGAAGAGTCAGGAGAGTTAGAGCAACGGGCTCCCCAAGTGCCCAGGTGCATCCACCTTCCTGAGGTCGGTAAGGTGGTAGCCAAGGATAGCACATGTTTGCAGAAATACTGGGTTTTGGCTGCCACTCTCAAGGTCCAGTGGAAGGAAGGCACGCTTTAGATGTGGCTGCCCCCTGGTGGTCACTCAAGGATATTTTTTGATGCACAGGAAACCCTGAGCCCCTGAGAGCCCCTGGGTGCTGCTTGGAGCTGAGCAGCTTTAAGACCCTTGGGAGGCTAAACTCCTACTCAGCTGGCAAGTCCAGGGATCACGGGAGGGCGACAGCCGAACAGGAGGCAAGCACAGGGGGAATCACAGCTCAGGATTCCTGGGAAGTTGCTAGGATCACTTCTTGCCTTTGTGTTGGAACGTGCTTAGCCCTGTCTGCCACTGCAGGTATGACTCGCCATCTTTTCTGGCTCTGGAAAATAATCTCTCGCTGGGAACCAACTCCTTTTGGTTCTAGGATTCTGACAACTCACGCCATTGGGAAGAGAGGATCCCACACCTGGATCACCTTGGAGGACTGCTAGGGTTGATCACCTCCTCTTTATCCTCTTAGTGAGGGAGCCTTGCTCTAGGGTTTGGGGCTGGCCGAACACATGACACCTGGCACTGGACAGATGCAATGGACAGCAATGCATGCATCACACGGACTCACGCCCCGGTGGAGAAGGACCCTGCCTGTCGTGCAGAGCCACCTGGGGTTTGTACTGGGGAACAGAGAGAACCAGCAGGGACAGAGGGAGGCAGGCTTTGTAGGAATAAGAGGGTGGGGTGCCCCCTGGCTCCTTCAGGGTGATGTGATTGGCTTGTTAGAATAATTCTGCAATCAGAGAACTCAGGGCTAAGCAGGTGCTGCAGCTGGTTCCCTTGAAAGGGGGGCTGCTTGGGCAGGGCACCTCATCCAGTGGGGCAGAGGGTAAGGGGAACTTGGAATTGGGCCATTTGAGGCCCTCCTGATTTTACCGGATGTCAAGACAGCAGATAATATTGAGCTTTAATTTTGGGCCTGACCACAGCTGGGAACAGCTGGGCAGGTATCGCACTGCCTCCAACAGGAGCCTTGGGGGTGAGTGGGGAATGGAATCCAGACCCCGCTCCTGGAGCTGAGTCCTGGGCCCTGGGATTGGCCTGTGGATGCCGCCAGAAGGGGTGTCATTCTCTGGTTTGCTCAGAGGACACCATGCATGCTGCGGGGCTCCGAAACAGCTTTGATGCTCACTTGCTTTAACACCACCCACTCCTGCCATGGACTGTGGACATTGCTCAGCAACCTAGCCGAGGCAGGAGGGCTGTCCTACAAACACATTGCCACAGAGGCCGTCCCAGGAGCTGGGAGAAAGGGGTACATTAGGCAGCCCAGAGGAGCCCAGCAGAGTCACGAAGAGTGGAGAGAATGAGGCAACGGTGGAGATTTTCCATCTTGCATGAGATTAAAAATCTAAGCTGCTTTCCTTAGGAAAGCTCAGCAGGTTTGAAAAGTTTGGATAACAATGACATTTTTGGTTTTCCCAGTTGAGATGACCTCACAGGAAGGAAAAAGGAAAAAAAAGCTGCTGTTTGACTAAGGCTCAGGAAAGCTTCCCCATCAGACAGCAAAGGGGCTCCGAGGTATTTTGGCAACAAAGGGCGAAGGCGGCTTGGAGAATGGAGAACGTACCCACTCTGTGGAAAGCCTGGAAGATCCCTCCAAAGGAGCCAGGGCACCAGACTGCTTTTTTGTTTGTTTATTTTTATTGTGAAAAATAACATCTATACAAAAAAACGATACATTTCAAAGCACACCACAGCAAGTAGTTGTGGAACAGGTTTCAGAGTTTGGTCTGGGTTACAACTCCACAATTTTAGGTTTTTCCTTCTAGCTGCTCCAAGACACTGGAGACTAAAAGAAATATCAGCAGTCGTACTTATTTGTTAAGCCCTACCTTCTCCAGACTGCATTTTAAACATAGATAGTTTCCCTGTAAGGAATAAGTGTGCTAAGCATGGGTGCAGTAATGTCCTAGGGCTGCCATAACAAGTCACCACAGACTGGCTTAAAACAACAGGGGTTTTATTCTCTTGCAGTTCTGGAGCCCAGAAGTCTGAGATCCAGTGTCTGCAGGGCCCACTCCCTCCCAAGGCTCTAGGAGAGACCCTCCCTCGCCTCTTCCAGCTGGTGGCCCCAGGTGCTCTCTGGGTTGTGGTAGCCTCACTCCAATTTCTTGGCCTGCTTCTTCCTTGTCCCTGGGTGTCCTTGTCTTCTCAGGGAAGGGCACTCTCATTGGATTTAGGGCCCACCTTCATTCAGTAGGATCTTGTCTCAATCCTTACCTTATCACATCTGCAAAGACTCTTGTTCTAGTTTGCTAGCTGCCGGAATACAACATACCAGAGACAGATTGGCTTTTAATAAAAGGGGATTTATTTCATTAGTTCTTCAGAGGAAAGGCAGCTAACTTTCAACTGAGGTTCTTTCTTATGTGGGAAGGCACAGGATGGTCTCTGCTGGCCTTCTCTCCAGGCCTCTGGGTTCCAACAACTTGCCCCGGGGTGATTTCTTTCTGCATCTCCAAAGGCCTGGGCTGAGCTGCGAGTGCTGAGATGAGAAATGCTGAGCTGCTTGGGCTGTGCTATGTTGAGCTCTCTCATTTAAACACCAGCCAATTAAGTCAAACATCATTCATTGCAGCAGGCACGCCTCCTAGCTGACTGCAGATGTAATGAGCAACAGATGAGGTTCACATGCCATTGGCTCATGTCCACAGCAACAGAACTAGGTGCCTTCACCTGGCCAAGTTGACACCTGAATCTAACTACCACAACTCTATTTGCAAATAAGGTCATATTCTGGGGCTCTGTGTGGACACGATTTAGGGGGTTGGGAGCTTAGCTATGCAAACCAGAACAGAGATCACAGCCGAGAGTTTAGAGCAGTGCTGGCACCCCGATGGCCACTTTCCCAGGTGATGATTTCCCTACATGTGCCTGTTCTTATTTCATAGCTGATAGAGTCCAATCAGGAAAACAGAGAAACCACAAGTCTTTTCTTGGTTTTATTTTATTAGAGAAACTGTGGGTTCACAGAATCATGCATAAAATACAGATTCCCATGTATCACCCTATTATTAACAGCTTGAGTTGATGTGGGACGTTTGTTACAATTGGATAACAGTGGATTTTTATAACTGTACTATTAATTATAGTCTTTGGTTTAACTTAGTGTTCACTATTTGTGTTGTGCAGTTCCATGGATTTTTAAAAAATTTTATTCTATTACCATATATGCATTCTAATATTTCCCCCTTTTAGCCACATGTATTTCAGCACTGGTAATGACATTCACAATATTGTGTCACTATCACCACCATCAATTACCAAAACATTTCCATCATTCCAAATACAAACCCTGTACATTTTAAGCCATGACTCCCTATTCCCTATCCCCAGTCTGTCCCCTGATAACCTATATTCTAGATTCTGAGTCTGTGAGTTTGCATATTCTGATTATTTCGTATCAGTGACATCATACAGCATTTGTCCTTTTGGTTCTGGCTTATTTCACTCAAAGTAATGTCTCCAAGATTCATCTACATTGTTGCATGTATCAGGACTTCATTCCTTTTAACCGCTGAAAAATACTCCATTGTCTGTATCAAGTTTTATTTATCCATTCATCAGTTCGTGGGAAATTTGGGTTCTGTCCATCTTTTGGCAATTGTGAATAATGCTGCATGAACATCAGTGTGCAAATACCCGTTTAGATGCCTGCTTTCAATTCTTGGCAATCCCACTCCCAGGGTATATACCTGAGAGTGGGATTGCCAGGCCATGTGGTAATTCTATACATAACTTTCTGCGGAACCACTGAGCTGTCTTCCACAATGAGCTATTTAACAGAAAACTTCATATAAAGAATGGGCTTAAAAGGTGTTAAAGAATCGAAGAGGCTAAAAAGGTGTTTGGTGTGGTGGAAATGAGGCAAGGGGTTATGGGAACTCTGTAATCTCTGCACGATTTCTCTATGAATCTACAACTTCTTCAATTAAAAAAAAAAAAAAAAAGAATGCTGAGTCAACACAGAGAGACTTCAAGAGGCAGCCAGCAAAGAGAACAAATGGAAAGGACTAGGTTTTGTTACTTCATCTCTGCTTTGCAGCAGATTGCCTGTAAATCCTTAGGCAGCCACCTAAAGTCAGGGACTATAAGCAAAATGGTCTATTTAGGGCTGAACTGTAAAACTAAGCCATGTGAGTTTAACCTTCATTCAAGGTTAGAGGTGGTCCTCTTACGGCCGAATTGTATCACCCCAAAAAGATATGTTGAAGTCTTAATTCCCAGGCCTCAGAATGTGGCCTCATTTGGAAATAAAGTCACTACAGATGGAATTAGGCAAGCTAAGATGATGTCATACTGGAGTAGGGTGTGTCTTTAACCACTATGGCTGGTGTACTTATAAGAAGGAGAGAGGCAAGCCAGGCAGACACAGAGAAGACAGCCATGTGACAGAGGCAGAGATTAAGTTATGCCACAAGCCAAAGAACGCCATGGATTGCCAGCCACCACCAGAAGTCAGGAGTGAGGCATGGAACAGGCATTTCTGTAAAGACCTCAGAGGGAGTACATCCTTCCAACACTCGATTTTGGACATGGTCACCAGAACACTGAGATGAATTTTCATTATTTTAAGCCATCCAGTTTGTGATACAAATATAGTCGCAGGTTCTAGGTGGCATAACTTTTTTTGGGGGGGAGGGGATCAGCATTCCACCCCTGACACCAGGGATCAGCAAACTCAGCCCATGGGCCAATCCAGTCCACCACCTGGTTTCATAAATAAAGTTTTATTGGAACACAACCCCACTCATTCATTGACATATTTTCTCAGATGGCTTTCATGCTGCAATAGCAGTAGAGTAGCTACAAGAGAGATGTATGTGTGATCTGCAAAGCTAAAAATCTTTGCTATTTGGTGCTTTACAAAAAAAGTTTGCTGAGTCCTGTTCTAGAACCATCCTGAAATTTCAGTCTCTGTGACCAAACTTGGCAACATTAAGCCCAATTGGTACCATGCACACACATTCTGGGGCACACGATTTCAGGAGCCAAAGGTGGAGGCAGCTTGGGAACCCAGGAAGTGGGAACTGAGGCAGCCCTGGCTGAACAAACCCCACGACTCTTTGCAGAGTCTGTTAAGTTCAGAATATCAGAACTTAGTTTTTTTCCCCAAATCTAACCAACAATTATCGTATCATTAGGCTATGCCATTTACACCTTTTTTTAGTGCTTCTGTATGTGTATGTGCAAAGCCCACATATATATAACCATTGTTAGTATGGAAACACACGCAGCTGCCCCGTCTAGACAAGTAAGTGGGCGTCCTCTGGGGCAGCTCCGCCGCGGGTGGCTATAGCGGCCGCTCGCCACAAGGGGACAGAGCTGCCCTGGGTACCACCTGGCTGTGATCTCGAAAACTGCCTGCAGGGGGCTCCCTCGTGTTAGCATCCTGCAGTCTACACCCAACCAGAGGAAGACTGAATTACTGAATTTCAAAAGGTCTTTTGCAGTTAAAATTAGGACAACATGCGCAGGCCAATTACAAAGAATCTTCACTTTGTTCTTCTCATTTGAGCCTCTATCATTTGAGCTGGCAGGTTATTTCTCTTGCACAGGGGAACATATCTCCAGGAGAAGAGGCACAGTCTAGAGGATCAGCTTAAAAATGTTTGAAAGCAACAATTTCAAACATACCAGCATAGAAACAGCTGGTTCCATCCAAAAAGTTAATATATTCATTGCAAATTCTTTACTCTTAAAAACAAACGTAGTTTTTCAATAGTTAATAGGCACAGTAAAAATAAACAAATGAATAAACTACCCTATAGGCAAAGTAAAAATTCTTATGTCTCTTTCCTGAAGTGAGGTACGCATAGATAAGAATCTCCAGCTTTTAAAATATACAAATGGTGATATACAATATATACCAATCTGCACTATGCTTCTTTTTCCTACTAGGCAATATCTACCAAAGATTGTTCCACAGCAGATGCAGACATCTAGCTCATCCTTTTTAATGCCTGCAAAGGAGTCCATTGTATGGATTTCCATACTTTTTAATCAGGCTTCTCTTACAGACATTTGGGAGGAGAGTAGCATTTCCAATCTTTTACTATTATAAACTATGGAGTAATAACCAGACCTGCCCCTGTTACCCAACAAAGACAGGGAATTCTTTTGCTGGCCATGCTCAATTACCAATTCTTGAGACTCTGGGGTTTCAAAGAGAGAAAGAGTTTATTTCCAGGTGTATAGGAAGAGAACAGATGGCCTTGTGGCCCCAAATCTGTCTCCCTGAACTGCAGTAATTCTAATAGTTTTATTAAAGAAAAAATGGGCAGGGTTTAGGATAATGAGCACAGTGGCCCCAGATGATGTAATTAGAGGGGAATCTGATTATCGAGCATGCGCAGATTGCTTACATGCCGAGTCACAGACCGTGTGTAAGAAAATGGTGGAATGAGGTCTAGGTGACTTGTAGGTTAAAGTCTAAGCTACGGCGCATGTCAGGTGGGCCCCTTTTTGGTAGATCCAGTGTCGGTTATCAAGATTA
Organism: Myrmecophaga tridactyla; assembly: GCA_004026745.1. Classification (NCBI taxonomy): domain Eukaryota; kingdom Metazoa; phylum Chordata; class Mammalia; order Pilosa; family Myrmecophagidae; genus Myrmecophaga; species Myrmecophaga tridactyla. The sequence continues at coordinate 155,859 of PVIY010000890.1, forward strand.
CTTTGGACTCCGGGTGGGTTAGTTCTGGGCTGACCCAAGACCCTACATTAGTAAACACTAGGGGTTATTTTTATAGTGATTGCAAGACTCTAATGTTGACAAACTGGATAACTGGGTACAGATGAAGGTTAGTCATGAGGTTTTTACAATCACTGGGGGTAGAAGATAATGGCAATACAATCATTATCAGAGATCAAGGCAGCTGGATTACAATTTAGAGATTTCAGGAATTTCCCTCCATCTACTCTAATATACCAGAAAGCAAAAAGGAGTAGGTATATATAATTATTCGGTTATCAAAATCATCCCTTACATCTGCTTTCTCAGTTACACCCCCATGTCCTAGAAACACTCTCACACCTGAGTCCCTCAGATTCCTTCAAGACAAACATCCTGGTCAGAAGATATGCATGTTATAAATTTTGATGATAACAAACTGCCCTGAAAAATAACTATAAAAGTAACTGACTTCTCTGAGCGCTTACTATTGCAAGGTACCCTTCTGGTTGCTTTGTGTGTATTAACTAAACTCTGCAGTAGGCATTGAAAAATTCCATTTTACAGATGACTCTACTCATCTACTAGGAGTGCAATGGAATCTCTTATCATTTGTTCTAGTTTGCTAGCTGCCAGAATGCAACACACCAGAGATGCATTGGCTTTCAATAAGAGGGAATTTATTTTGTTAGTTCTTCAGAGGAAAGGCAGCTAACTTTCAACTGAGGTTCTTTCTTATGTGGGAAGGCACAGGATGGTCTCTGCTGGCCTTCTCTCCAGGCCTCTGGGTTCCAACAACTTGCCCTGGGGTGATTTCTCTCTGCATCTCCAAAGGCCTGGGCTGAGCTGCGAATGCTGAAATGAGGTATGCTGAGCTGCTTGGGCTGTGCTACATTGTTCTCTCTCATTTAAGCACCAGCCAATTAAATCAAACATCACTCATTGCAGCAGGCACGCCTCCTAGCCAACTGCAGATGTAATCAGCAACAGATGAGGTTCACGTACCGTTGGCTCATGTCCACAGCAACAGAACTAGGTGCCTTCACCTGGCCAAGTTGACAACTGAATCTAACTATCACATCACTTAAATGTGCATTTATATTACTATGAGCAAAAATGGGCATCTTTTCATCTGTTTAAAAAACTTTTATATTTCCTTTTTCATGTCTATCGACCACCTTTCTGCTGAGTTGTTGCTCTGATTCTCAATGTCAAAGCTTTTTGAATAATAAGAATATTTGAATATTAAGAAATTTGACACATTTGTGTTGCAAATATTTGCTCTCCCAATCAATCATTTATCTCTTGACTCTATTTATGGCTTTTTTTTTCCATGAAGAAAATTTTAATTCTTATGTATTTAGATGTATCAGTCTCTTCCTTTATGATTTCTGATTTTTCTATCATGCCTGCAAAGACTGGCACAATCTGGGATTATAGAAAAAAAATTTCCCATGTTTTGTTCTAGTTCATTTATGTTTCATTAAAAAAAAGTTCATAACTTTTCTCCATTTGGAATTTATTTTGGTGTATTAGAGATCCAATTTTACTCTTTCCCAGGTGTTTATTGAATTGTTCCATCCACTCATGATATGACATCTTTTCTCCAAAGATTTGTAAAGTCCCCCTTTTTTTACACTATTTTTCTGAGTGCTTTAAAGTCTGTTTCTGGACTTTATTTCGTTCTTTTGATCTGTCTGCCTATTTATATACCAGAATCTAGCTCTTTCCAATATGTTTTATCAATATGCAGGACTATTTCCTTTCATTACTTTTATTTTCCTGCAATTTTCTTGGCCACACTTTCATTTTTTTAGTGTAATTTTATTGAGATATCTTTACACACCATACAACCCATCCAAAGTATACAATCAATGGTTCACAATATCATCACTTGGTTGTATATTCATCACCATGATCATTTTTAGAGCAATTGTGTTACTCCAGGAAAAGAAATAAAAAGAAAAAAAAAGAAAACCCCCATGCCAGTTTGAAAGGATGTATGTGCCCTGGAAAAGCAATGTTTTAATTCTAATCCCATTTTGTAAAGGCAGCCATTTCTTCTAATCCTTATTCAGTACTGTATGTTTGAAACTGTAATTAGATCATCACCCTGGAGGTGTGACTCAATCAAGAGTGGTTGTTAAACTGGATTAGGTGGAGACATGTCTTCACCCATTTGGGTGGGTCTTGGTTAGTTTACTGGAATCCTATAAAAGAGGAAACATTTTGGAGAATGTGGGAGATTCAGAGAGAGCAGAGCAGAATGACATAGCCACGAGAAGCAAAGAGCCCACCAGCCAGCGACCTTTGGAGATGAAGAAGGAAAATGCCTCCCGGAGAGCTTCATGAAATAGGAAGCCAGGAGAGAAAGCTAGCACATGACGCCATGTTTGCCATGTGCCCTTCCAGATAAGAGAGAAGCTCTGACCATGTTTGCCATGTGCCTTTCCACTTGAGAGAGAAACCCTGAACTTCATTGGCTTTTTTGAATCAAGGTATCTTTCCCTGGATGTCTTAGATTAGACATTACTATAGACTTGTTTTAATTGGGACATTTTCTTGGCCTTAGAACTGTAAACTAGCAACTTGTTAAATTCCCCTTTTTAAAAACCATTACATTTCTGGTATAGTGCATTCTGGCAACTAGCAAACTAGAACATCCCCTTACATCCCATACCTTTTACCCTCCCTCTTATTGACCCCTGGTATTGCAATCTAGCCAATTTTAAGACTTATAATAAAGGGAAGTTAACTAAGAGAGTGCGGTATTAACTTGTATATTTATTATATATATGTTAACATATATATATATGTCATATATGTGTCTTATAAATATATGTCAAATATTTTATATATATATATCAGTGGAACAGAACAACACATTCAGGAATAGATCCATACCAACACCGGCAACTGACTTTTTTTATGCAACATAGTATACAATCATTATCCAAGATCAGGGCTACTGGATTTCCCTTCAGCTACTTCAGGTATTTCCTTCTGGCTATTCTAAAATACCGGGCTCTAAAAAGAAATCTCTATCTAATGAGTCAGTAGTCACAGTCATTTGTTAAATCCTAATTCCTCAGTTACACCTCCTTCCTCTCATTTGATCTTTCAGTCTTCAGGGTTATCTGGACAATGACCATTTTAACCTCTTTGGGCTGGAAAGGGGTGTTGGCCTCCTGGGGTAGAGGAGTGAAACCTGTTGATGTTCTTGGAGAGAGTGGTACCTCTGTGTGTTACTCGGGGTTCTCTGGAGAAACAGAATCAACAGGACAGATCTGTAAATATGAGATTCATAAAAGTGTCCCATGCAACCGTGGGTACACAAGAATCCAAGATCTGTAGAGCAGGCTGCCAGCTGGCAGCTCCAAGGAAGATCCTCAGTGAACTCCCCAGGGAAGTCTGGCTGGCTGAAGCAGAGAGAAAGATTCTCTCTCTGAATTCTCCTCCAAAGCCTTCAGATGATTAGATTAAGCATCACTCATTGCAGAAGACACTCCCCTTAGCCAGCTGCAGATGTAATCAGCCATGGATGCAACCATCATGCTCATAAGTCCATGAAATGTCCTCACAGTGCAGATGGGCCAGTGCTCATTTGACCCGACAGCCGGGCACCACCACCTGGCCGAGGTGACACAAGAACCTGACCATCACACTGGGTCTTTGCTACTCTTGTGGGTTCAGTTTTCCGTATAAAGTTTTAGAATCAACTTGTCTGTGTTTATTTAAATGAGGCAAACTCCCAAATTTCTTGTGTAAATGGGAAATCTAACAGATTTATATTTACCTCATACCTCATGTGAAACAAGAGGGATACTTGCCACCCCAGGTTAAACAAAGAAAGTTCACACATTTAGACCTTTAAGGAAACACAAGTATCAATTTACATATTTCTACCAGGGCCACACAAGTAAGACAAGTAGTCCAAATAGTAGCAAAGTTACTAGAGAAACAAGGTTACTTTCTCATGATATTGCAGCAAAATCTAAAATCCAAGTGACTTATCTATTTCTTTGTTAGAATAACCTTGGCAAGGATGGGGATTTTATGACATAGAATATTATCTGCTTTTCTCTGCAGCTGCAAGGGAAGAAGGAACGTTTTCCTCCTTTTATTCTGCACTGATTTTGCTGGTCTGTTTTCAAGCCTAAAGGCTGGAATTCTATTCAATGGTACTAAAAGAAAGAAAGGGGATCCTGAAAAGCACAAAATATATTATTGGAAAGAAAAAAGAGGGATAGATAATTAATGAATGGAATATGCGCTCAGAAGATTTGGCACTCAATCTGGTTCTGGAAAACAAGAAATAAAAACTTCTGTTCATGTTTTCATTGGAATTATGCCAAATTTAAAGATTAATTCTGGGAGAATGGTCATCTTTATATAAGTGTGTCTTTCTATCCAAGAATAGAAAACCTATTTCCATTTTTTTCAAGTCTTATCTTTTGATTTTTTAGATTCTTTTTGTATGAGTCTTGTGCATTTATTGTATTCTTGAATGCTTTATGTTTTGGGTTCCTACTGTATTCTGTGCCTATATTTCCAAAGCTGTTGTGGTTTAAAATAGATTCTTCGATATTGAATCTTTATTTGGTGCTCACTCAACCCACTGAATTATTTTGCTTTTGCTGATAGTTTTGCAATTAATTCCCTTAATTTTTCTAATCATACAGTCAAGTTATCAGAAAATAAAGTTAATTCTTGCCTCTTCCTTCCAATTTTTGTCCCTCTTCCTCTGCTCTTCTCTGGTTGATTTGGATAATTCCTCCAGCACAATATTAAATAAAAGTGGTGGCAATGGATGTTGTATCTTTTTCCTGATGATAATGAATTCATAGACTCATTCATAATGAATTCTGCCCTTTCCTTTTCTAATCATTTTTTCTTGCTTTCTTTAGATTTATTTTGTTATTCTTTTTCTAACACCTGGAACTAGGTGCTTAATTTAAAATTTTAAGCAGGGTTTTTTTTTTTTTTTAGCATTTTTTAATTGATTTTTTTATTTTTTTAAATACCAAAAAACACCAAACACAAACATTCATAATTTGTGATCATTCCGTTCTACATATATAGTCAGTAATTCACAATATCATCACATAGTTGCATATTCATCATCATGATCATTTCTTGGAACATTTGCATCTATTCAGAAAAAGAAATAAAAAGACAACAGAAAAAATTCATAGATACCATACCCCTCACCCCTCACCCTCACCAATCACCAGCATTAAAGTAGAACTATTTAATAATATTTCATCAATTGTAACAAGGTAACTGCTGTTAAAAATAACACAATTATTTTTAAAAGTTAAGCAGGGTTTTTGAGATATAATTTGCATACCATAAACTTCCCCCACTGTAAGGATGCAGTTTGATGACTTTTAGTAAATTTGTACAGTTGTGAGCCATTTTACCTCAATCAAGGTTCAGATCACTTCCATCAGCCCCCCAAATTCTCTTGAGGCCTGTTGCATTAATCCCTGCTCCCATGCCTGGCCTCAGGCAACTATTGAGCTGCTTTCTATCTTTATAGTTCTGCCTTTTCCAGAAATTTCACATAAATAGAATCACACAGTATGCAGTCTTTTGTGTCTGGCTTCTTTCACTCAGCATAATGTTTTTGAGGTTCATCCATGTTTATTGTCCATTGTAAAGACATACCACATTTAGGTATCCATTTACTAGTTGATGGGCATTTGTATTGTGTTCAGTTGGGGCTATTATGAATAATGCAGCTATGAACACTCATGTAGAAGTCTTTGTGCAGACATGTGTTTTCTTTCTTCTTGGGTATATACCTAAAAGTGAAATTGCTGGGTTATATCATAAGAATGACTTTGACACACTGCCAAACCACTGTCCAAAGTAGCTATTACCATTTCATATTCCCATCAGCAGATGGGAGTTTCCGTTTCACCACATCCTCACTAACACTCAATATCATTTGCTTTTAGTTTATAGACATTTTGGTAGGCATGTAGTGATATCTCATTATGGTTTCGAATTGCATTTCCTTAATGATGAATGATACTAAGACTCTTTTCATGTGCTTTTTAGGCATTCATGCATCTTCTTTGATTAAGTATCTATTCAAATCTTTTCCAATTATGTAATTGAGCTGTTGATTCTCTTATTATTGAGTTGTAAGGATTTTTAAAATATTCTGGATACAAGTTGTTCTAGTTTGCTAGCTGCTGAAGTGCAATATATCAGAAATGGAATGGTTTTTAAAAAGGAGGAATTTATTAAGTTGTGAGTTTGAGGCCATGAGAATGTCCCAATTAAAGCAAGTCTATGAAAATGTCCAAATTAAGGCACCAACCAGAGGTTACCTTCACTCAGGAAAGGCAAATGAAGTTCAGGGTTTCTCTCTCAACTGGAAAGCCACATGGTGAACATGGTGATATCTGCTAGTTTTCTTTCCAGACTTCTTGTTTCATGAAGCTCTCCCAGGGGCATATTCCTTCATCATCTCCAAAGGTCTCTGGATGTATGGGCTCTGTCTCTCTCAGAATCTCAAGCCTTTTCCAAAATGCTTCCTCTTTTAAAAGAGTCCAGTGAAGTAATCAAGACCCACTTGGAATAGGTGGAGTCATGTCGCTCTCTATTCAAAAGTTCACACCCACAATTGGATGAGTCACATCTCCGTGGAGATAACCTAATCAAGTTTCCAGCCTACATTATTGAATAGGGATTAAGAGAAAAGGCTGCTCCAAGATTGGATTAGGATTAAGACATGGCTTTTCTAGGGTGCATAAATCCTTTCAAGCTGACACGCAAGTCTTTTTTTTTAGCTTTATGATTTGCAAATATAGTCTCCTAGGCTGTGGTTTGTCTTTTCATTTTCTTAATAGTATCTTTTTAAGAGCAAAAGTTTTACATTTTTTTGGAAGCCCACTTTATCAATTTTTTTGTATGCTCTATGGCAGGGTCACATTTCATTTTTTTTTCACGTAAGTATTCTATTATTACAGCACTATTTGTTGAATTTTGTTTGTTTTTTGCTTGTTTGTTTCACTTATTTGTTTGTTTTTTGGTAAGTGCATGGACCGGGAATTGAACTCGGGTCTCCCTCATGGTAGGCAAGCATTCTACCACTGAACTAACTTTGCACCCCCTTTATCAATCTTTTTATAGATGTCTTTGATGTTATTTTGAAGAAATCTTTGCGTAATCAAGATCACAAAGATTTTCTTCTACAAGTTTTAGCTTTTATATTTAGGTCAATGATTCATTTTGCGTGAATGTTGGTGTATTGTATAAGATAAGAGTCTAAGCTCATTTTTTTTGCATGTGAATATTTTATTGTTCCTATATGGTTTATTGAAAAGCTATCTTTCCCTCATTTAATTTTCTTGTAAATCTATTTTTATTATTTCATTTTATTTATTAAATATCTGCTATATCCCATAGGTCCAGATATGTACATTTTAAAATTCTTATTATTTTCTAGGCTAATTTCACTTTTAGTTTTGATTTTTTTTTTGACCCATGGATTTTTAAGAAAAGGCCAAAAATTCAGGATGATCGGTCTGATATTTTTCAATTTTAAAAATCTGTTTCTCTCAGCTAGATATTGCTATTTATCATGGTTTGCCAACCCCCCAAAAAACCATTCCTGTCAACCCTAAAGAACACCTAGGGCTCTATCTGAGATTCTACAAAGGTTCCATGTACTATGATTACTTTCCAGAAACCTACAACCTCCAAATGGGTTCTTAGGCCAGAAAAGTCCTGAAATGCAGCAGGGCCAGCCTCTCCAAGAATATCAACTAGTTCCATCCCACTATCCCATAGTATTGACACCCCTTTTCAACATGAAAAAGTTGGAATAGGTATAGCCCAAATATCCCTAAAGAAAGATCCAAGGAGAAGGTGGAGTTATACAGAGAAGATAAGAGTCAACAAATCAGTATGACTTCTGAATCATTATACTGATACTACCTTTAGTCTCCAGTGTCTTGGAGTAGCCAGAAAGAAAAGCCTAAAATTGTGGAATTGCAACCTATACCAACCCTAAAATCTGTTCTGTAACTAATTGTTGCAGTGTGCTCTGAAATTTATTGTTTTTTGTATATACATTATTTTTCACAATGAAAAAAATAATCATTACAAAAAAAAGAAAAAAATTCTCTTTTTATTGATTGAAAGCAGAGAATATTTTTACTTTTTAAAATGTTTTGAGGCTTCCCCTCTGACCACCTTTATAATTTTTTGGCATGTAAAAATATCATAGTTCTTGGAAAAAAAGGTGTATTCTCTGTTTTCTGAGAGTAAAGAGTGTAATATGTATCAAATTTTATGTCTTCTTAGACATATCAATTATATGCTTTGATTTCTATCCTCTTGAAATTTTTTTTATTTGTTCTATAATGAACTGAGAGGCAAATTAAAAGTCACTTCTTATTTCCTACAATTATTTCTATTTCCTTTTGCTTTGTGAATTTTAATGCTGCATTAACTGGTGCATGATTAGTCATGATGTTAAATAATCAGTGCAAATTATGAAGTGCCTCCTTTTATCTTATTTAATGCTTTCTGGGTGGAATTCAACCAAAACGATATTGAGAGTGAGACTTCTGCTTTCTTTGTGTTTTTATTTTGTTGGTGTGTCTATATCCATTCTTTTACTTTCAATCTAATTATATGATTTAAGTTAAGAATTCACAAATGACTTAGAGCGTGCCTGGCATGTGGACATTTAAATATTTGCTAAAAATATAATAATTATAATAATAATTAATAGAGCTCTGGTATCTCTTGTATACAGCATATAGTTGGCTTTTGTATGCAGTATTTTTTCAATTTTTGATATGTTGATAGCACAGATATATTTAGTCTTAGGTCTGTCATCTTAGGTCATGCTTCTGTTTTTAATACTTCCTTTAGTTTCTGTGTTTCTTCTCTGGTTTGTATTGTCTTTGCTTCATGTGTGTGGTCCTTCTGATAATTTGAAGGCTTATAGTCTGCTTCTTCTAGTGGTGACCTTTACATATCCCTTCCCACAATACAGTTAATCCTCAATTTCTCAGACAGTATCTATTGGCTATCTGATATGGGTAAAGATTAAACTAGAATCAACTAATTGCCCTGCCTACTCTGACCACCTTTCCCGACCCTTGATGACTTTTTCTAAAGATGTTTTTCCTCTCCCTGCCTCATTTATTTGCTTCCTTTATGGTTTGAAGTCCAATTTTTATTAATTTTTATGCTTGCTTACATGTTTTCTGTCTCTTCTCCCACTGGATTTCAGCTCCATGGGGGCAAGAAATCTGTCTACTTTGCTGTCCTTTGTATGCCCAGCACTTAACCTCAAATAGTGTCTACTGACGCATCATAGGCACTTAATAAATAAATAAATAAATATATATATATATATATATATATATTTAAAGAAGAGCAGCTTTTATTGCCATTCTGCTTCAGGGCCTTTTTTTAAAAATTAATTTATTTATTAATTAAAAAAATTTAACAACAAACAAACAAAAACATTAACATATGATCATTCCGCTCTACATATATAATCAGTAATTCACGATATCATCACATACTTGCATATTCATCAATTCAGAAAAAGAAATAAAACGAAAACAGGGAAAAAAAAAGATTATACATACCATACCCCTTACCCCTCGCTTTCATTGATCACTAGCATTTCAAACTAAATTTATTTTAACATTTGTTCCGCCTATTATTTAGTTTTATTCCATATGCTCTACTCGTCTGTGGACAAGGTAGGTAAAAGGAGCATTAGACACAAGGTTTTCACAATCACACAGTCACATTGTGAAAGCTACATCATTATTCAATCATCATCAAGACACATGGCTACTGGAACACAGCTCCACATTTTCAGGCAGTTCCCTCCAGCCTCTCCATTATGTCTTGACTAACAAGGTGATATCTACTTAATGTGTAAGAATAACCTCCAGGATAACCTCTCGACTCTGTTTGGAATCTCTCAGCCATTGACACTTTGTCTCATTTCACTCTTCTGCCTTTTGGTCAAGAAGGTTTTCTCAATCCCTTGATGCCGAGTCTCAGCTCATTCTAGGATTTCTGTCCTATGTTGTCAGGAAGGTCCACACCCCTGGGAGTCATGTCCCACATAGACCGGGGAGGGTGGTGAGTTTCCTTCTGTTGGCTGGAGAGAGAGGCCACATCTGAACAACAAAAGAGGTTCTCTTGGGGGTGACTCTTAGGCCTAAATTTTAAGTAGACTTGACCTATCCTGTGTAGGGTTAAGTTTCATATGAACAAACCCCAAGACTGGGGGCTCAGCCTATAGCTTTGGTTGTTCACACTGCTTGTGAGAATATCAAGAATTCAACTTGGGGAAGTTGTATTTCTCCCTGTTCTCACCATTCCCCGAAGGGGACTTTGCAAATGCTTTTCCACTCACTGATCGAATCACTCTGGACAAACCAACAAAATCTCATCTCCTACCCAAGATTCCAAGTACTTATGGTGTTCTATCAAGATATCTACATAAGTTATATTAGGAAATGCACTAGTCAAAATATAAATTTGGTACCAAATCATTTTTTTGCTTTAGTCTCACACATAAGGTGAAATTTTAAAATATTGATTACCATCTATTTTCAGCACCCTGCAGTAATGACATGCCTTTGTTCTTCCTCACGTAAAAACATTTAAAAAATTTGTACATTTAGTCACTATCATTATACACTCTAGGCACTCCTAGATTATACCATCTCAATTTTTATCGTCTATCTTTCTTTCTGATTTCATTTGTGCCCCCAGCCCTCCTCCCTCTATCATTCTCACCTTCAGCTTCATTCAGTGTTTTAACATAATAGTACTACAGTTAGATCTTGTGCTGTCTATTTCTGAGGTTTTATATTCAGTCCTGTTGCACAGTCTGTATCCCTTCAGCTCAAATTACCCAATGTCTTACCCTATTTCTATCTTCTGATGGTCTCTGTTACCAACGAAAGATTCCAAGTTTATTCACTAATGTCAGTTCATATCAGTGAGACCATACAGTATTTGTCCTTTTGTTTTTGGCAAATCTCACTCAGCATAACTTCCACGAGGTCCATCCATGTTGTTATATACTTCATAACTTTATTCTGTCTTACAGCTGCAGAATATTCCATCATATGTATATACCACAGTTTGTTTACCTACTTGTCTGTTGGATATTTTGGCTGTTTCCATCTCTTCGCAATTGTAAATAATGCTGCTATAAACATTGGTGTGCAAATGTCCGTTTGTGTCCTTGCCCTTATGTTCTTTGAGTAGATACCTAGCAATGGTATTGCTGGATCATATGGCAATTCTATATTCAGCTTTTTGAGGAACCGCCAAACTACCTTCCACAGCGGTTGCACTATTTGACATTCTCACTAACAGTGGGTAAGTGTGCCTCTTTCTCCACATCCTCTCCAGCACTTGTCATTTTCTGTTTTATTGATAATGGCCATTCTGGTGGGTGTGAGATGATATCTCATTGTGGTTTTGATTTGCATTTCTCTAATGGCCAGGGAAGTTGAGCATCTCTTCAGGTGCCTTTTGGCCATTTGTATTTCCTCTTCTGAGAAGTGTCTGTTCAAGTCTTTTCCCATTTTGTAATTGGATTGGCTGTCTTTTTATTGTTGAGTTGAACAATCGCTTTATAAATTCTGGATACTAGACCTTTATCTGATATATTGTTTCCAAATATTGTCTCCCATTGTGTGGGCTGTCGTTTTACTTTCTTGATGAAGTTCTTTGATGCACAAAAAAGTTTAATTTTGAGGAGTTCCCATTTCTTTCTTTCTTTCTTCAGTGCTCTTGCTTTGGGTGTAAGGTCTATAAAACTGCCTTCAAGTATAAGATAATAAATATATTTTTGAATAAAGCTTTGAATGAATGAACCAAAAATAAGTCTTATCTTATTCATAACTACTCCCCTCTAAGATAACCATGCCAATGGTAGATGTAAGGACTTATAACCAATTGCGTTAGCTTCCTAGGGTTGTTGCAACAATTACTACACACTTCATGACTTAGAACAAAGAAGTTTATTTTTTCACAGTTGTGGAGGCCAGAAGTCCAGAATTAAGGCGGACTACACTCTCGCCAAAGGCTCTAGGGAAGAATACTTCCTTGCCTCTTCCAGCCTCCAGGTGTTCCTTGGCTTGTGGCTGCATCACTCCAGTTTCAGCCTCCATCTTACATGGCCTTCTTCTCTGGTCTCTGTGTCTTCTCTTTCTCTGTCTCCTATAAAAACACTCTCTTGGAGTGATTTGAACAGTGAATAAAAAAGCATTAGCAAAGTCCCCTTCGGGGGATGGTGAGAAAGTGGGAAAATTCAACTTCCCCAAGTTGAATTCTTGATATTCTCACAAGCAGTGCTGACAATCAAAACTATAGGCTGAACCCCCAGTCTTGGGGTTTGTTCATATGAAACTTAACTCTACAAAGGATAGGTCATGCCTACTTAAAATTAGGTCTAAGAGTCAACCCCAAAAGAACCTCGTTTGTTGCTCAGATGTGGCCTCTCTCTCCAGCCAACACAACAAGCAAACTCACCACCCTCCCCCTGTTTACATGGGACATGACTCCCAGGGGTGTAGACCCTCCTGGCAACATGGGACAGAAATTCTGGAATGAGCTGAGACTCAGCATCAAGGGATTGAGAAAAACTCTAGTATGAGCTGAGACTCAGCATCAGGGGATTGAGAAAAACTTCTTGACCAAAAGGGGGAAGAGTGAAATGAGACAAAGTGTCAATAGCTGAGAGATTCCAAACAGAGTCGAGAGGTTATCCTGGAGGTTATTCTCATGCATTAAATAGACATCACCTTGTTAGTCAAGATGTAGTGGAGAGGCTGGAGGGAACTGCCTGAAAATGTGGAGCTGTGTCCCAGTAGCCATGTTTCTTGAAGATGATTGATTAATGATAAAGCTTTCAGTGTGACTGCATGATTGTGAAAACCTTGTGTCTGATGCTCCTTTTATCTACCTTATCAACAGACAAGTAAAACATATGGAATAAAGATGAATAATAGGGGGAACAAATGTTAAAATGAATTTAGAGTGAAATGCTGGTGATCGGTGAGGGGGAGGGGTGGGGGTAATGGTATGCATGATTTTTTTTCTGTTTTCTTTTCATTTCTTTTTGAATAGATGCAAATGTTCCAAGAAATGATCATGATGATGAATATGCAACTATGTGATGATATTGTGAATTACTGATTACATATGTAGAATGGAATGATCAAAAGTTACGAACGTTTGTGTTTGCTTGGTGTTTTTTGGTATTTTTTTAAAAATTTAAAATTAATAATTAAAAAGACACTCTCTTTGGATTTAGGGCCTACTTTAATCCAGATGATGTTATTTCCATCCTTAACCTTAATTACACCTGCAAGGACTCTATTTCCAAATAAGGCCATATTCTGAGGTTCCAGGTGAGCCTATCTTCTGGGGGGAAGCCATTCAATCTATGGCAACACAAATCATCTTCTATAGACTCTACCTTCTAAATATCTTAAATCTGTTGACTTCTCTCCAGCCTTGCTCCCATTGTCCTCTTTCAGACACCATCATCTCTTGCCTAGATTATGCTTACAGCTTCCTGATGGGTTCCTCTGCCTTCAGCCTTGTCCCTCTTCAATCCATGCTCCATCATTCATCCAGAGGGACCTACTACAGGTGGCCTTTGTCTTTCTGAGCACATGCTACAGAGTAGCACATTCACCATACCTCAGTTCTGCAGTGGTTGGTCCACAGTAGGAATTTTACTTGGTCAGGTCAATCAGAGTCCTTCTCCGGGGTTTTCTTCTCTGGTGGTGGAACTGTTGGGGTGTGGCTCTGAGTGCCACATGCCACACCCTGTGGAGAAGATCCATCAGCAGCAGAAAACTAGGCAAACGTGCAAAGAAGCAGAGATGGAAGACAGAAATGGAGAAGGAATGCCTTGCTCTGCCTTCTTCCTGGGAGCTAACTCTTTCGGCCAGCCACACCCTTCTCTCTCTTGTTTCCTTGAACTATGAAATCTCCCTTTTTGCTAACTTTTTAAAATTTGGCTCTGCATCCCACAGCATCCTGACTAACCAAAACTGTCACATATGAGTTTCATGGGATATAATAATGCCACAACTTTATTTTTCTCCAACTTGGCTTTAAATCTGCTCTGTGGGCTCCCAAACTGTGGGGTTTATTCTGCCTCCCTGCCCTAGGGGTCATTCTTGGCTAATAAAAGGACCTCTTGGGTCACATTAGGTAGGCAAACATAGGCATAATTCTGTAATTAAAATGTGTAGTCTCATGTCATAACCACAGTTCTGAACTCGAACTGGGCTCCACCTCCCAGCTTAGGCCCACAGCAGGTCAGAGGCCTGAGGGTGGTAGGGTGAGGGGGGCTTAGTCAGCTTCTTTCTTTCATCACCTGCTCTTCTGCTTCTGTTTCCCTGACTCACTAATGGTGGTTTCTGGCCTCTCCAGGGTTGAAGCAGAGAAAAGAGGTGAAATCTATGGGAACAAGACAGTCGATACTTTTCTGTTCTGTGGTGTGAACTGGCAGCAGGCAGTACTTAAAGCTTATACCCTCTCTGGTGGGCATGTTCTTGAAGTCTTTGAAGACCCACCTCGGCACTGTGGCACAGACGGTGCAAGGTCAATGTTCAACAGCTCCCCCATGTGGTGGCTAGAAGTGATGGCAGCAGTGGATTACTCAGTCTCCCAGTCCTCTCTGCCTCCCACAGCCAGGCTGCCCACCTACTGCCTTTTTGAGTAAAGCCCGTGGGAGTCCTGGTCAATGCAAGGGGCCTTAAGAGGGAGATAAATAATGGATTTCTTTCTAACTAGGCAGCTGAGAGCTTAAGTAATTAACTGGGAGAAGAAATGGCATATGGGAAGAACCCCAGTTGCTGTCCAGGGCGGCTTTACCATCATTTTTTTTTTAAATACCAAAAACACCAAACAAACGCAAACATTCGTAACTTTTGATCATTCTGTTCTACATATATAATCAGTAATTCACAATATCATCACATAGTTGCATGTTCATCATCATGATCATTTCTTGGAACATTTGCATCTATTCAGAAAAAGAAATTTAAAAAAACAGAAAAAAATTCATACATACCATTACCCCCACCCCTCCCCCTCACCGATCACCAGCATTTCACTCTAAATTTATTTTAACATTTGCTCCCCCTATTATTCATCTTTATTCCATATGTTTTACTCGTCTGTTGATAAGGTAGATAAAAGAAGCATCAAACACAAGGTTTTCACAATCACACAGTCACATAGTGAAAGCTATATCATTATACAATCATCTTCAAGAAACATCTTCAAGAATCATCTTCTGGAACACAACTCCACATTTCAGGCAGTTCCCTCCAGCCTCTCCACTACATCTTGACTAACAAGGTTTTACCATCACTTTTAATGTCCTTTTGCATTCCAGAGGGTGCTCTATTGAACAGTGTATCCCAGTTTGGACCCCAGTTCTTTGTCTTGATTTTCTTTCTGGTGGTGCGGACCCATTGTAAATAAGATCTCTGGGAGTTCAGGTTTGGCTCAACTGAATCAGGTCGGGCTTTTATCTGGATTCCTGGAGTCCTTTATAAGCAGGATGAAAATCAGACAGACAGAGAAAGAGAAGCCACAGGCAAGCAGCCAGGAGCTGGAAGTCAATGGAACCCAGAAGAGAAATTTGAATGTCACCACGAACATTGCCATGAGACAGCAAAGCCAAGGGCCAAGCATCACTGGCAGCCAGTCCTGGAACATCACAGTCTTCAAGGAGACAGCATTACCTTGCTGTTGCCTCAATTTTGGACTTCTAGCCTCAAAACCATGCGCTAATAAATTGCTATTGTTTAAGCCAACCCGTTGTATTTGTTTTTGCAGTCAGGAAATTAAAACACAGGATGTCAGAATTGACTTGTAAGGTCTGCTACCCCTAGACAACTCTGCTCAGAAAGAATACCAAGTATGGAAATAAGCAATTATTCATTGACATTTTTAAAATGAAAATTCTGATGCCTTGAAATGCAAAAGCACTGTATTCTTCTCCCTTCCCCTGCCCTGCCCTGCCCTGCCCTGTCTTGCCTTCTCTTTTGTTCTTTTTTCTAATTAAGGAAAGTCCTGTCCACATCATTGCCACCTTCATTACCAATTTAAAAACCTTCTAAGTTGACTGGCTCTCCAATGAGACAAAAAAGTCATGGCCTTCTGGGATAACAAGGTCTCTAATGTCAAAGGTATCAGAGGCTAGTGAAGTCCTTTCTCCCAGAACTGTAATTCAGACAAATATTTATTGGGTGAGTGCTTTGCTTGATTGCGTTAGGTCAGTATTTGTCTAGACGAAACCAGCAAGCTGAGGGAGACAGGAGGAAAGGCAGCATACATGTCAGAAGAAAATTCTTGGCCCTCATAGTGGTACAGGTTGTTCCATTCCCCTGTTTGGTCAACATTTGGGAATGGCAAACAGCAGGCATCATCCACAATGCATAAGAAGAAGGTGGGCAGCTGCCCAGCACTGTGCCAACCCTGACCTTGACAACCCCCACCCACCTCCAGGGACAAGGTGCTTTCCATGAGGTGAAACCAGTGGCCACAGTCATGACAGAACCTTTCTAAAAATAGTCTTTCTGGTTTTCCGTATAAACCATATTTCCCTGCCTCATAGGGATTCTAAGAGACAGAAACCAGATAGCATGGAAAGCACTTGGCTGGAAACTATTCCATAACACTAGTACCCCCTGTTCCCATTTGGACTTGTCTGGACTTTCCTTGGGGCCGTATGGTTTCTCCCATTTTCCTGGTGCTTATCATTCTCTATACCAACATCCTACACCCATCCCAACATCCTGCTGAGCTGAATGCTAGAACCTGTTGGCTTCCCAAATGATGTATTCCCCAAAGCCAGCTTGATAGGGCCATCCCTCCTATGCCAGCTGCTTGATAGGGCCATCCCTCTCTCAAGGCATGCTGGTTTTGGCAGACTGCCTGCAGTACCCTACTTGACTCAGCTCCACCAAGGAGTGGCTCTTCCCACAAAGCTTCCTTCCTTCCCTGGGACCAGGGGATACGAGCTTGTGTTGGTTCTCCACCGCCTCCACTTATATATAAGGAAACTGTGACTCAGAGAGGTGGAAAGACTTGCCCAGGGCCACACAGCATAGGCCAGCTGGGATCAGAGCCTCCAGTCCTAGTCCTTCATTATCGGGGACCCCATGGTCTGCCCCCTTTTTTGGCTCATACTACCAATGGATGGAAATCCCTTTATGTGCAGCTGAGTGAGAAATGCCACAGTCCATCCAATAGCAAGAGACAGCAAGAGCCGGATTTAGAACTTCAGCACAGATTTAAATTTAGTTCATGGTTATATTTGATATTGAATAGGTAATATATACACATGGTTATAATTCTAAATGAATATGCAGTGAAAGGCAGTGTGACAGTGGCTCAGTGGCACAATTCTTGGTGCCATGCCAGAGACCCGGGTTCAAT